>PVHY01003651.1:0-73224 GCA_004024945.1 Uropsilus gracilis | reverse complement strand
TCATACTGCTTAAAGGTAGACACATCATAAAGGCAGAAACAATGGCTGCATTTGGTGACTGGTTGGCTATGGGAGGAGAGAGAAAGGAGGTAAGACAAAGACAAGGTTTGTAGTTTAAGCAACTAGATGAAAAAGGAAGATGCTAACCACAATAGTTGATGCTAGGAAGAGAGGCAGATTTGAACTTAAGATTGGCACAAGTGGGTCGAAAATAAATCTCAGGTCTTTGGGGACAAGTAAATTTTAATCACTAAGAAACTCCAACTGGTATCAAAGAAATGCCTCTCTGAAGTGGACAGCTCAGCATTGGTGTTTGGGGTGATGTCCCATAGGGAGATTGAGGCCTTGAGTCCAGGTCCTGTCTAGTTACTTATCATCTATGGACCATGAGCAATCAGTCTGGTCGCACTGACCTCAGTTTATTCATTTGCAAAATGGGGAAAGTGAACAGCCTAGTCCATCAAACACCCTCAGTCAGCTGAGTGTGGCAAGAGCTATGAGGTGACAAGTCCTGCATTTCCACAGGCAGGATGTACAGGTGTGATGCTACCCAGACTACCTCTGACAGCCATAAGCCAACTGAATTTGGGAAGAGCTTCTTAAAAGTCCTGCTAAGATTTGTTGTGTTGAGAAAATATGGTAGTTTGCAGACCTAAAATCCCTCCTTTTTTAATCTTTCCAGTTCTGCTTCAAATCAGACCAGTTGAATATTTGTGTCCAGCAGTCTCCTCCCATGTGTTCAGGCCTCCGTTTTCAAAGCCTCTATCTTCCCCGTAAGAGTTTGAGACCTTTGAGTGATTTCATCCCCATCACTTGCTCCTATAGTAGAGGCAGTGAGCACAGACTGCCCCATGGACTGTGAAGTGTTGAGGTCACGATGATGAATAAGGCCCAAGTCCCTGGCCTTATTCTTAAGTGGGACTGTAGTTTATCTAGACATTCAATCTTCTCCTCTTTCTCAGGGGATTTGGTTCTTCTGTCAGTCCTTCATCTGTGAGTAAGAAAAGCTTTGACTTCAAGCAAAGGGTTTCCAAGCCTAGCAAATAAGAGAAAGGGCAAGGGTGGCAATGGTTCGGGGAAAGAGTTCTGTTCAGGCCAGGTACTTGAGAGATGCTATTATACTTTCAAAACTGCTTTTTTGAGGTATAATTGACTTACACAAAAACAGCACATTCTTAATAAAGACAATTTGATGAGTTTAGACAGATGCAAATATGGGTGAATTCATCATCCCAGTCATGGTTACAGTCATTTCCATCAATTTCAAAGTTTCTTTGTGCCTCTTTTTGTTTTGTTCTTATAATGAGATCTAACCTCTTTAAAAACTGAGTGCACAATGTGGCATTTTAAGTAGGGCACTGTGTTTTACAAAGGTGTGATAGTTAATCCTTTTGATGGCTATGGGAAGGAGATATTCCCATTTTACAGACTGAGCTCCGAAAGCTTAGTAAGATTAAATTCTTTACCCAGAGCCATACATGTAGGTAACAGAAGAGCTAAGATTTATGTCTCACTTTCAGCTGGCTTTTAAAACCCAGGTGGTCCCTGGGTTATATTTTATAATGTTTTTAGTACATATACTAAGTATATATAGATTCATATATATAAATATGTGTTTTA
This sequence comes from Uropsilus gracilis, assembly GCA_004024945.1. Classification (NCBI taxonomy): domain Eukaryota; kingdom Metazoa; phylum Chordata; class Mammalia; order Eulipotyphla; family Talpidae; genus Uropsilus; species Uropsilus gracilis. Next base: position 71,604 of record PVHY01003651.1, on the reverse strand, counting down.
TATTATAATGTACCCCCTGGTCTGCCTTGGTATCCCACTATATGAGCTGAGCCAGAAGGGAAAGTACTCTAATTTTGATGGCTTTAAAACATTCAGGAGGCATAAATCAGAGGAGAATTCTGAACAATAATTGAGGGGCAGAATATATTGTTTGCACACTTTGGAAGGAGAGAATGATGTGGAAACAGAGCTAGATCATCTCTCTGCACCAGTAATACAGAGGGTGGGCCCTGTGATATTTTGCTGAGCCCTTATCTTCTAGTAATTCTAAAATATCTAGAATATCTGCATGCCAAGTGTAAGTGTCTATTACCCTACTGGAGTGTCCAGCAGCAATTCAGGCCAGTATGTGGAGATGGGAGAGGTGGGAAGATAGTGGGGTTTCGACAGCAGATGGTAAAAAGTCCTTCAACATACACTCAGCCTTAAGCATGTACGTTCCATTCTCTTTTTCTAGACCACTACCAAGTGATGCCACTTTTACTTGTTCTACTCTCACCTGTTTTGCTGTTTTGACCTGATTTGAATTGGAGAGAAACTGAGGAAGCCAATGATAGCTCCATGTAAGGAAGGGACCTGGATTTGAATCCAGATGCTCATGAACCATATGAATACAAACAAGGAATTTTATTTTGAAGAATCTCAGTTTTCTCACCTGTAAAATGGGAAAAATAGTACTTACCTTAGGGAACTGTCAGAAATATCAAGAGAATGCAAAACCATCTAGCAACAATGGCCGGTGCAAAGTAAATGTTCAACATATATTTGGCAGATGTATGAATTGATGCTCAACAAATGTTAATAAATGTAAACTTACATGGTTGGCACTGTTCTTTCTGTTTAGGAAAGTGAGTTGGGGGGTGGGGGTTCTCTTGGGTAGGTCTCAGATGTAGCATTGAATCACAATGAAAAGATATGGATCATCTGTTCCCTTCCTGACTCAAAGGCAATGGAGAAAGTGCCTAGCTCAAACTTGCTGCTGCTGCTGCTGCTGCTGCAAATGTCACCAAAGACAGGCATCCAGCCTCTGCTGTGCACTTCAATTGCAAAGATGCTGAGTGGCCTCCAGCTTGTGCATTGACTTTTGAGGGCAAATAAATCCTTAGTCCTGTCTCAGAGCCTCTGGACTCCAAGCATATGGACTGTCTCAGCCCATAGAATGTGGAGTTACGTGAGAACCTTCTACTTTGCACCCTTCCTTTTTGCATATAGTTTCCATCTCAGAAATGCACAGAACACTGGCTTCAGCTGGTTCTGTGTAGCAAGTGGCGCTAGCCTAAGGATGAGGGAGGAAGAGAGGCTGAGCGCCCCCTGCTGAAGCTGGATGAGCAAGTAACCTCTGACTGATTCACTTGCCAGATTGGTGCAGTCCTCTGCCTCCAAGATGTAATCCTTCCCCTCTAGCTTGAAGCCATAAATATAATCTGGTCCAAGAAAGCTAGGGGATTGCTGAGCAGGCCAGGGCCATTGAGAGGTTCATTGGCAACCCCTAGTCTATTGACCAGCCCTTTCCATTCCACTCAGCTCGTGTGGGAAATGCTATAGAAATTCTATTGAAATGCACAGACTGCCATGTAACCATGTATTATGCTCTTAAGGAATGTTAAATGTTATCAGGGTTCATATGCTGTAATTCAGAGACATTTAACCTCATTTGTTTAATATTAAATGATACTTTCATACTGTAAACTCCATTCTCTGACATTCAGGAACATAACCTCCTGCCCTGTGTTACTTTTCCCAGAGTTACAAGCAAGGGAGATGATGTCTCAGAGCATCCAACATCTCCCTAGCAATGGAACTCTTCTATCTTTCTCCATAACATATGTTCATTCAGGCTCTGCTTGTATACCTCTGGGGATGAGGAGTTCACTTTCTCCCAAAGGAATCCATCTAATGTCTGGCAACTCTATTTGCTAGAAACCTTTCTTTTTCTTCAAGCTGAAATGTTTCAATGAGATGTCCTGTGCAGATTTGATTCTTTATTTCTTTTGGACAAAAATATTATGATATCCTTATGATATCATAAGGATAATATCAAAAATTTATGATATTTTCCTTATTTTGTTTATTTGCTTTTCTACCCCTAGTACCTATTATTATTATTATCTCAGAGATAAATAGCTTCATTCATTTCTAAAGGGACATGATTTGCTGACACCTCATCACCCTGTGTGTCAAGCCAATTGATGTTTACTATCAATTTATGGAACACTTCTGCTGATATTTCTCCTATCTGAGTTCATTCAACCTATGTAATTACTGTAAAGAGTTTGCTGTAAGTATTCCCATTTTATGGGGAAGGAAACTAAGATGCAGAGAGGCTAAATAACTTGCGGAAGATCACACAGCTATAAAAGACAGAACCAGAGTTGCCTGGCTACAAATTTTGGCAAACCACTATCATCCCTGCTGATTGTGTGGCTCCTGCCCGATTAATCAATGCAGCTTTTCCAAAGTAAAATCTAAATATGGCCATGACATACTGACAACAGGCTGACCAAGTAAAAATAGATCTGGAATATCATCTCTCCTATTTTATGCAAGATGCCTCTCTCTCCCTGCCATCATTTCTGAAAAGCCTGCCATACCATTCACTCAGCAGAGCAGCTGCAGCAATTGAACTTCCCACCACTCTGACACAGGAACTGCTGGAAGCCAGGTCTGGACTGTTGAGCCTTCCTTTGATGGCAGAGCGTCTCACATCAAAAGCGAGGGTTATACCAAACTTGCATTGGCTGCTTGATTCTTGAGAGAGCGGGAGACATACAAGGAAAGGTGCCAAGAACACTCCAAGGAGCAAAGAATCTGCACAAACACTTTATTTGTGCTCCTCTGGGCAACAAGAACCCAGGAGAAAAGCTGTATATACAACACATTTGTTGCCAATGAACATATGGTTCTTTGTCATCGTCTCTGAAAACCAATAAGCAAAGGAAGAATAAGCTTGACTTTTGATTTGTGCAACAAACTTTGAAAATCTCCAACCAAAAGCATAAGAATGCTTAACTGGAGTTTTGTGCTAAAGGCCTTATCTCCCTTGAGCCTCCCTTCCTCTCCCTACTTCCTAATCCTCATTTCCGGGAGGTCATTTTAATTAGCAGCCTGTCATGGTGACTCAGCCTGCTACTTCACAGACTGGAAGGGAGCAGACTTCCTGAGACCCATTGATCATACAAAGGCACTTTACTATTTAGAAAAACGGCACAATATTTAGCTTGCCCCACCTTGGGAATTGCTGCTGCGGTGGTTTTATCATTCCAACCTGCCTAGGAGGTGTGCCTGTCTGCTTTCTGCCTCTCACTTAGCTGGTAGACAGCTTTCCTCAGTGCAGATCATCTCTTCAGTGGCCAGGTTTGATCCCCAACACCAGGATTTGGAGATTTTAAACATGATAGAATATTTGGAATAATGACCCACTTTACATCTTTGGAGCTAAGTTGCAATTAAATTCCCCAGGTCATTGGAAGACAGCACTCAGAACAGTCTCCTGTAGCTGCATGCTAGGGTGGTGGGTGCCAGCTGCATGCAGCTCCTTGGTGCAGTGACCATCTGTCTAAGAACACTGTGATTTCAAAAATTCTGTCCCACTGTTATCAATAGGTTTTGAATTGTATGTGTTGATGGTGGTGTTTTTTGTATCTGCAAATATGGACATTGCATTTCTAAAATGTAAACAAAACAAGCATAGCCCGTTTCAAAGGTAACCATCTGTAGTAATTATACAGCTTAAAAAGCTAAAAAGGCTTTAAAAGCACCGACCTGAGATGTGTCAAACCTCTCAGAAGGGATGTCTAGGTTTTCCTCACCCTGTGAGGATCTCTATGTTGTGGGAAATAGTGACTGTCCTCACCTATCTGAGGCTCCTATTTTGTTCCTGAGCCTTAAGCTAAAGGCTCACTATTGACTTGCCATTGGTAAAAGGAAAAATTGAAGATGACATTTCTCATTCCCCCCCTTCCTTTTTTACAAGCTTACTCATTATCCCACAGTTCTTATCTTGGTAACTGGAAAAATGTGATAAATTAAAAATCCCAGCAGAAAATGCACGCTCCTGAAGCCACAAGACCTTTCTGGGCCCCTTGTCTTTAAAAAGAATTTGAAGGGTTTTTGTGATTCACTGAGTTCTTCTTGTCCCCTTTGCCGTTGGGGTAGTTGCCAGATGGACCCCGCAGGAGTGAGTGCTTGTAGGGAGGGGGTTTTTCTTTCCTGTATAAGAGGAGATAACAGAAAGAGAGAAGAAAGATGGCACATATACACATGACATTGGAATCACCCATGTGCATGTCTATCTCCCCCACTGAACTGTGACCTCCATTAGCCAGGGCTGTATCTTCTTCCTCTTCTCCATGTTCCTGGAGTCCAACCCAGGCTTTGGTTCCAAGAAAGCACCTTGATTTAATGAATGACTGATGGATGAATGGATAAATGCATTGTAGCATCTGGTACTGGAGAAAACCTAACTGTCCTACAGCTCCAATTCTTCTACCGTGACAGGCTCATTTAATCCATTTCACGATGGATGGAGATAAACACATGGAAGACCAATAGCTAGAGCGTACATGGGACCTTACTTCCTTTATAACTTTCACAGTCTCCAGAGTTCCCACTGTATTCTTCAGTAGAGCCTAATGATGGCATTTCATTATGTCTCTGTCTTTCCCCCAAGCTTGGGGACTCTTGGAGAAAAGAAATGAACCTAGTTTATTATTTATATGTCTCAGCAGCCAGGATGCCATGAAATATCCTTAAAACTACCTTTCATAACCAATCACTGCTCCCCTCACACACTAGACCAGACTATGAGCTCCTTGTGGGTAAGGACCACATTTGATCCATGTTTGTATTTTTTTTTCACACAAAATCTTGTTTATATTATTGGCTGATACACTGATGTGCCATTAATCCTTTAGTCCAATCTTGGATTAAGATTTATGTGTAGTAGAAAGAGTTGGCTTTAGGACCACAAAGAATTAAGTGAATTCCTAGATCATCTTTATATGAGAGGTGTGACCTTAAGCAAGTTACTTAACTTCTCTGGGTTTCACCTGTAAAATGGAAATAAAATATTCCAATTTGCTAAGGGTATTATGAGGTTAAATGAGATAATATGAATTAACGTATCTAGTGTCTCTCCTTGCCTCCTGAAACTGATTAAGGGTCCATGGACTCTAGGTGACAAAAGTGGGGCAGATATTGATGCTGACCTTGACATTCTTACAGTTCAGCAGAAGAGACAGTAACACAAAATAATAAAGAACTATAGTGCATAGTACAAAATAGTAAATGCCAATAACAAGGGAATTTTTTTGAGCTATTTAAATCATGACTGAGAAGTCATTTCTGACTGGGTCTTATTTTTCTTTTCTATTACATTAAATGGATGATTCTTTGGGGCTTCTTCAGTACTATTGTCTCTAGCATTTTATAACTTAGTGACATTCAGGACTTGTTTGTTTTTGGGCTACGTGCTACATACTACATTAGCACTACGTACTAACAGCATGGAGTGGCTAAGAGGACTCCTCAAGGAGCATGCTGTCAGTGAAGAAGTTCAAACAAGAAGACACCATAACAAGCTACCACAGACAAACTATGCTGGTAGTATACAAAATGCAGTTAGTACTCTAGTAGAGGAGAAAGAGCTCTGTCACAGGTGAAAAACAAGGACGATGGAACTGAGGTAAGGCAAGTCAGTTGGGCTTTGAAAGATAAGTAGGAGATCATCATCTAGAAGCAAAAAGGAGAACATTCTAGGCAGAGGGGAAAGGGTGAACGATGATATAGACGTATGAAAATAGTTGGCTTGTTCAGGGTGAAGTGCTGACATGAAGTGGTAGAAAGCAGGTGGGATGAAGAAGGTGCTCACAAGAAGAAGGGCATAATAGAAGGCTATAAGTGAAGCTTAAAATGCAGGCCAGGACCTTGAATAGCAAGAGAAGAAAGTGGAACACTATAGTGAAGGTAATGGGGAGCTATGAAAGGTATATGAGAGAGGGTATAACCTGATATGTAGCCAAGCACTTTCATATACTCTTGGGTATTATTTATTATCTTTGCATGTGTACATGCTATTCTTTTCCATAAACTTGGGCTCCTGATGGGCAGGAGCTCCCCAGCACCCAATGTTGGGCTTTAGGGGCTACAACTGTATTGGGTAATTGATGATCTCCCATCAAAACCCCACCATGGAGCAGGGTCTCCAAGCCTGGGCAAAGCTTGACCCCATATCACTCTCAGAGGTCAGCTTACCCATCACTTTTAAGCTCTGTCTCTCCACAGAGGTTTACCTGGCTTCTTTGTTATTGCTGTCTAATTTTTATTCACTTTGATGGGGGAATTTTGAACTTTAGTCCTGTGAGTGTGTCACTGTGGTCCAGTAATCATGGAACTCAGCTTTGGCCATCAATACCCTGTCCTAGAGCCTGCCCTCTTGTTCACTTTGCTGGCCCTTCCTCATGGGGCACCATCTGAAAGAAAGGGAGGCTGACAGGTTCCCACCAGCATGTGGGTGGAAACTGACATAATTACCCATAGAGATGAGAGAAAACAAAGATTAATTTTGAGCCAAAACATAGAATTTTAAACCAGAACTGCTCTTTTACTGATACCTTATGGTCCTTAGGTAGGAAATAAAAACTAAAAGACAAAGAGTTCCAATCCCAAGTCAGAACACTGTAACCTTCTGGGACTTTATTTTTAAAGAATTACTGACCAATTGATAATTAAGATAGTCATAGTTTGATGAGACAGAGGTATAGGGATGGAGAGAGAAGAGTTTTTTCTTAATTTAAAGGTGTGTGCATTTATCTCAAATCCTTATGGCTGTGAACTAGTGAGGAGGGCTCCAAACTCAGGGCAAAGGGTCAATAAACACTTGAAACCAGGGTGCTGAGAATGCCCTGGATCTTCTAAATTCAGTTTCTGAGTCTGCACATACCTTCTCGCATCTCTAAGGGTTCCTTACTGTCATGCTGGGAACATTGGGCTGGGGCTCAGGGCCAGGCTCCAGTTTGGGCTGTGACTAACCTTGCTGGTCTGAGCCTCAGTTTCCTCATCTGTTTCTTGAAGAGGGACTTAGAGGTGGTGGATCTCCCATGTCAGCACCACTTCCCTGGTATGTGACAGCACCTCATTCCAGTAAAAGTGGTAAAGGCTGAATAAAATTTTATTCAAGCTGACAGAGGACCCAAAAGAGACAATCCCCAAATTAACTTGCAACTGAGAGTCTAAGAATTCTTTTGAGTTTTATGAAGCTTTAAATTTTTAAAAACATTAGCCAATCAAGAATGACATCTAAGAATGAACTGAGTACTTTCCTCTAGAGGGGAGCTCCTCAAAGGCAGTGGTCAGGCCTTAATCCTTGACTCCACATAGCTCCTCCCTCCCAAGGGAGTCTGGCATAAAATGTTGTTTTTCCTCAGTGAATGAATGAATACGGGCATGCTTCCTTAACAGTGTCAGTGGTGCAGACCACAGAGAAGGATTGCTCATCCTGAAGCAATTACTAACCCACAGATGAGGGTGTGGGGGTAGGGTGAAAGAGCACACAAAGACCCCAGATGACAGGTAAACAGTCTAAAAGGAACAGGGAATGAGTCAGCATGCACCTTTATACAGACTTCACCAGGAACTGAAGCTTAGAGACCTGGGACTCACAGCACGATGGAGAGTAGGCCCTGAGAGATCATCCAGCCCAAACAGTCCAGGAATTTGCTTCATAAACTGGCTGGAAATCTGGGATTACAACCCAGAAACCAGAGGATATGAGAACATTAACTGAGCACCTACTTGTTTCTGAGCACTGTATCTAGCTTGCATCTAATCTTGAAAGCCATCTTTAAGGTCATTATTTTCCCTACTTTACAGGTAGGTAGAGAGGGGTTTTAAGAGGCAAGAAACTTATCTAAGGTGCCTCAGCTAGTATGAGGCACCTTATGAGATATCATTTGTACTCAGTGAGAATAGCTTCTTGCTTAAGGTAGAACTTAGCTGGACCTCAGTTGAGTTTTGGTATCATAAAAACCTAGAATTGAATCCTACTTCTGCCAAAAACTCTGACCTCAGGCAACTCTTTTCATCTTTCTGAGCCTTCTTTTCCTATTCATAACATAAGAAATGTAGTATTTATGAGGAATAAATAAAGTCATGTTCAAAAAATTACTTTGTTCAATAAATAATAATGATTAGTATGTTTCTGTTAGAGCTGAGAGAGAATAAGAAAAGTGCCTCAATGCAAAGTCCTTGAGGTAGAAAAGTACACAGGAAAGGTCATGAGAAGGGCAATGCAAAGTTGGGCATTGCCATAAACTTCAAGGAGACTGGTCCACTAGGGGAAGAGCAAATGAGACCAAGAGGTAGGGCAAAGTCAGCATATTCTAGATGCCATTTGATGTCACTACCCAAATGTTCAAAGGCTATCTCCAGGAGGCATGGGCTCTGATCCGACCTAAGGAAGGATTCTTATCTCCTGAACTTTTCTCCTTACTAGTCTAAGAAACTGATTCCCAGCAGAGGGCTCAAGGAGAAACTTCTCAAGGGTATGTCCTCTAGCCCAGAACATTCAGGAGAAGGTTTTAGGAAGGAGGAAAGAGACTAATGTTGATGAATATGTCTAACTCTGTATGGGGAACCTTAACATGCATCTTATAAAATTCTTCTAAGTGAGCAACATTGTTTTTACAGATGATAAAAGCAAAGGGTCAGAGGCTTTATGAGTCTAGATGGTGCAGGTAAGCGTCTAGAGGATGAGCTATCAGATGAGGCAGCATATGAAAACACCCAAATTGACTTAGAACAATGATTGCACTGAGCTCTCCATGCCTGTGAATTTCCATGTCAGCCCAGAAATGTGACCACCCCTTCACAGTCTGACTCCATAATGACACTGAACACTCAGAACATACACTGTAAGCTTTTCTGTCCTATCTGTTCTCTGTGGCAGGGCCAGGATCATCCTGTGCCACAGATGGGAAACTGAGGGCCAGATAAAGGCTAAAGAAAGTTGCAACTAGCCTGCCAAGTGGGACTAGAGCTACTACTACATTATTCTGCCACTTACCTTAGCCTTGGCATGGGAATTGCCACTTTCTCAACCACAGGGTTTAGTCGATAATAATCCAAAAATGTTCTGGCCACATTGCGCCCCAACTTCATATCTGTAAATGTGTGCATTAAGGAACAACTTTGAAAAGAGACTGACAGTGAAAAGAGGATGGGTTGCAAAGACTATAACCATAAAACAGCAACATCAGTGATACCACTCACTGTTCCAAACTTTTTGTATATATTGTCTTTTTCGATCTTCATAAAACTTGATGAAATTTTTATGAAGGACCTACTATGTGCCTGGCTCCACACCAGGTCCTTTGCTTACACATATATTTTATTTTATTGATTTTACATATATATATATTTTTTTTTCCCCTTACATCATTGTATAGCCCAAAGTTCTCCTACTACCATACCACCAGTGAACCATTACCATGATCCCTTGTGCATGTATTCTAATGTCAATGAGAAAGGCATTCTTCTCCTTCCTTTGCTCTAGGTAGCTAACAAAAATGTCCTAGGCCACATAACTGGCAATAGTAGAGTCATGATTCCAGTTCAGGAAGGTCTGACTACGGAACTATGAGTTTTCTACCAGTCTGGGCTGCTTCCAAACTTGAAGGCACCTTTTCTGTCAAGGACTGAGTCATCCTAGGCATGACTGCTGGGAGAAGGAAAAACACCAGACACCTTGCTTATGACAGTGGAGGCCTGGCAGGCTCACTGAGCTCTGGACATGCCACCTGTTTCTTCCTCTGAGCGTGACTGACCTTTTCTGTCTCCTTCTTTCAAAAATCCACAAGTTGAGGCTAGGCATGGTCTCTCTGATCAGCAGACCTTGGGGGCTGTCTCACTACCAAGGATGCAGGGGTGGAGAGCAGCTTAACCTAGCTGAGTGTGAGGAGACCATGTGTGTTAATAGAAAGAGCTTCAATGGCACAGAGGAAAGCAGAGGTCCCCAGGATGAAAGGTGGTAGCAGAAGTTTTGGAGTCAGATACATCTAATCCAAATCTTCTGCCACATGCTATGCTGGCAGATAGTACTTCCCAAAGACCTTTCCCTCTCACACGTTATTCTGTGAAATGACCTTGTCATTCCTTTCACCAAGAGGTGTGTTCCATGTGCCCTCTTCTTGAATCTAGGTGGGCTTGAGACTCATAGTCAAAAGAATGGCAGAAATGACAAAAATGACATTGTGGAACTTCAGAGGTGAGGTCAGAAAAGGCTGTGTGGCACACATCTTACTTGCTGGAATACTGGAGCTGGAGTCCTGAATCCCCACTAAGGCTGCCATTTTGTCAGGAAATCCCAACTAGAGCAGGAGTAGGAGCTGCAGGGAGATGACTGAGACCACACAGAGATTCCAGCCCACTGCTCTGCTTCCAGCAGTCCCAGTCATTATCTGTCTGCAACTGCATCAAAAGCTTCTCTCTAGAACAATCCAGCTGAGTCCTTCCCAAATTTTTGACCCACAGAATATATGAGAGACTAACATTTCCAATGTTAGGTTTTGGGGAATTTGTTGTACAGAGATAGGGAAGAATACTGTGTACTCTCATAAGTTAGTCCATTTCCCTGAACCTTAGTTTCCTTATCTTAAAAGAAAATAGTAATGACAGCATCCTGGGTTGTTGTGAAGTATGTGGTTACCATGGGGCTCCAGTGGAATAAGTAAGTGAAGGGAAGAAGGAAGCGTGAACCCTCCCTGCCTCAACCTGCAATGCAGTGGCAGGCAGATTTGAAGTAAACCTGGAGGATATCCTTGTTAATCAGTCCTCTTCCAAGCAAGGATCTGGGCCATTCCAGAAAAACATCCTCTTGGGTTGATCCTTTCCCATAACTCTGTTTAAGAGTCTTTCAAAAGTAGGCGTTGTTTGGGACAACCCTCCTTTCCTTTCCGTTTCCAACCATATCACATTTTCTCAAAATGTGAGTGTGACTCCACATTCTTTACTACAATGGTGCTATTTGAGTCCAGAAACAGGACTTGGCTGGAGAAAGGGAGAGATGGATTGAAGATTTTCAATTAAAACAAGCTGTCTTTGAACAGAGATTAAAGAGGCAGGCATGGAGAAGGCAGCAACTCTTTTGGCTGAAACTCTTTCCAACGTTGCAGAATTAAGTGTGTGTGTGGGGGGGAAATGGAGTGAAAACACCCAACTATTCTTGGCTAACAAAGATCTCAGGATGGTCTGTAAGTTGAAAATGTCACCATCCTCAGATTCTTCTGTGGCTTGCTGTCTCTTACAGAGGGTAGGCACAGATAGCCAGTTGGCTGAGAACCCTCGAATCAGCAAGTCAGAGGGCTTGGTTGGGCTGGCATTGTTTTGACACACAGACTAGTTCCAAGACTTCTGCAGGGAACTATTTTAAACTAAAGGATGGGTGTCAGCCACTCCAGTCTTCTCCTCCCTAGGATTGTCAACAGGTAACAAAAAAAAAAAAAAAAAAGGATTTGGATATTTACCATTCATACCGATCCATTCATTCTACTATCTGTCAGGCTCCTCCCATTGTGTATACTGCTACAAAGAGTGGCAGGGACTGGGGTTAGATTAAGAAAACTAGCCATGTACTTTATAGTCTATATAAACTAACATATTCCATTTAACTGCATTACCAGCCACATTATCACACTGTTACCTTCACAAAAGCAGCTACAATTTCTATAGAACTTCCTCTGTAGAGTGTTCAGTGAGTGTAGTTGCTGTTGCCTCACTGCACCACAGCTCTGCAATGTCAAGGAGCCATTCTACATATATTTTACTGAGAGGAAACTGAAAATAGAAAATTTTGCATAATTAACCTGGAGTCCTATGGCTTGAAAGTGAGAGAGGGCAGCCAGTGAATCTGTATGTCTTTTAGGCCCATATGTATGTTTTCTTCTCTCTTGCGTGTGGCCACAAATTCAAGCACTAGATTATGCACACAGGAAGAAAGACATTAATTGCAAATGGAGGAATTGTGAGAGAGTTCATGGAAGTGGGTGTACGACCAGGATTTAAAGGACAAAGACAAATCTGAGGCAGGGAAGATAAGAGAGATGAGCACAGTGGAACCATGGCATGACCCTGGGCTGGAAAAGAGACAGAATTATGAACCCAACGACCATGATGCTGAAGTGCTGAAGGAAAGGTGAGGCCTCCAGAAGAGACTAAATACAGATTAGTGAAAGTTTTCAATGCCAACTTAAGGAATTTAAACTTCTATTTTGTGGGCAATAAAAACCTGCATCTATTCTTTGTTCATTCTTTGTATAGCTTGATTATCTCCTATGTTCAGACTGTCTGGAAGGCTCTGGGTATAATGTAGTTAGTAAAAGAAGCCTAAACGATGGTTCTTAAGGTAAAGACAGATAACAAAGTCATGGAGATCCCACATGTCCAGGCAATTGTGGCTGTGGTATTGCTGTGAAGAACACATACAGCCTCTGTCACTGAAGGCATAAGGGGTGCTACTTTAGATCAGACATGTAACTGAGAGTGTGTGAAATGAAAGTGACCCATGGGCACAGTAGCACTTCTGAAGGTTCCTTGGGTGGTCGATGGGCAGGCAAAATCATATGGAGCCTTGCTCTGGGCCACCTTCAAGAGTCTGAATTTTCTAAGCAAGTGGGAAGCTATTGAAGACTTTTATGCAGAAAAACAAACTGGTCTGATGTATATTTTTAAAAGGTCACTGCTGTGCTAAAAATAGGAAAGCAAGAGTGGAAGTGAGCAGATCAGCCAGGAGCCCTCTCAGAAGCTCGGGGGGAAGACAAGGGTGCCTGGGGACAGAGGCAGTCAATATGGAGAGATATGTTTGGGGAAATAGCTAGCAGCCAGTAGCTGATGACCGGAGACTGGACACAGGGCCTGAAGAAAAGAAAGAAATGAAAAATGACTCCTGCTCACTTAACTTTAGCAGCTGGACGGAGGGGGGCAGTATCGGTCTGGAATACACAAGACTGAGGGTTTAGGGGAGAGATTAAGATGACAGCTGACTTTGAGATATCTTTGAGACAATAAGCATCTAGGTTCTGAATCATAATTAGAAAAAAATCAGATAATTAAAAGGTTTCTTTCTGAACCACTACATCAGTGGATTACTCATACCACAAATCTTGCTGACACTCTGATAGATTTCATTGTGCTCAGCTTTCTCCCCTCTTGCTCCTGGTTCCCAGAGCGCACTTATTCTTAGGTGTCCCAACGTGTCCAGGGAATGGAGGTGACTATGTACCCTCTTTCTGTATCAGGGTCTTGAATTTGATGCACTAAATGAACATGTGAACAAGACTTAAGTGTTTTAATTGGCAACCTGGTTCCCAATTTCATCCTGGTTTCCAGTTTGAATCAACCTGGTTTCAATCAGCAACTTGCTGTGTGACTGTGGCCATCTCCTACCTAATGTAAAATGTAGCCACTGAAGTCCTCTCCAGTGTGTTCTAGTGTGGTCATCTTCTCATTCCCTGCAATTCTTCTTGAACACACAGTCAACACAGTGTGTTCATACGGAGATCTTAGCAAAGCTTAACCCCCTCATTGTTTCAATCAACACATCTGTATTGAAAACCTACGATGTATCAAGGTATTTTAAGTATTTGAGATACACAGTGAATAAAGCTGATAAAAACATCTGTCTTCATGAAGCTTACATTCTCGCTCTGAGATCCAAATCATCATTTTTTTTTTTTTTTGAGACTAGGTCTCAATATTTTTGTCTGTGGAACTGCAGGCTCACGTTGCCCAGGGTACCACATCAAAGCAAACTTCAGCCTCAGCTTCCCAGGTAGCTGGGATTACAGGAGCGTGCCACCACACCCATCTATATTTTTGGGAACTAGGTCTCACTACATGCCCCCGGCAGGACTCAAACCATGATCCCTGGCCCTGGCCGTGGCTCCCTAGGCCGCCGCTTACAGGCATGTGCCACCATACCCGGCCAAACCATCAATTTAATACATCTGTAAATTATAAAGAGTGCCAGAAAATGATAAATTGCTATAAAATATACATAAAAACAGGGAAAGGAGAGTGCAGAGGAGCAGGATGGCAGCATTAAGTAGAGTGGTCAGAGAAGGCAGGAATGAAGTGGTGCTTTGTGCACTTGAAGGAAGCAAAGGAGCAGGCAGCACCAAGTCCTCCCCATCAGAAACACAAGCCTGGACCCATCATTTCACAGTAAGATTCTTGCTAAATCCAGCTCAATCCCTCTTCTAGAGATGATAGACTAGCCTGGAGAAGAGTTCCTTCTGGTAGGAGCACCTCCTTCTTGAATCAGCAGTCAGTCTCCTGACTGAAAATCCTCCCTATTTCCAGAGAGCTCCCAGGACATACATCTCTCATACATTGGCCCCACTTGACCTGTGACCTTTTTTCCTCATTCTGCTTTCTTTCACAGAACCTCATCTTCTCATTCCCTGCAATTCTTCTAGAACCATCAGTGTTCTTCTGGTGGTTCAAACTGGAAACCAGTTCACCTGGTCTGTCCTGCACTGAAGGCAGCTGAGGTTCAGTCTGTTCATCAGCCACCATATTTTGCTTCCTTCTCCCCACAGCAGGTCTGATTACTATTCTGTTTTGTAGATGAGAAATCAGAGGTGACTTGTCCAACGGGGCATGTCAGGTATTGGCACAAGGAAGAGTGAGGTCCATTTGTTCATTAATTCAGTCATATATTTATTAGCTACCTTCTAATTGTCAGACACTGTTACAGGAAAATGAAGAGAGAAAAAGACACAGTCCCTGTCCTTGTGAAGGTCTTTGCTCACCATCATCCCAAAAGAAAATTTAACTCCTACGGCTCCCTCTTTGGGAACCCCTATATAGAATTCTTTCTCTGTTCCACATGCCTACCTCATCCAGCAAGAGATGATGATCATTAAAGGGGAAAGATTAATTCTGCAGAAGGGAAAGCCACAGAAAAGTGATTTCTCTTTGGTAAGGCTGACAGCACTGTTGGAATATTAAGAGGCACCTGTCTAGAAGCCTCTAGGTAAAACCAGAAGAACAATGCGACAATGAAACATTTTTTGTCTCTGCCTCCCTCACCCATCCTCCCATGGTGTTGGACAGGTGCATGACTAAACAGATGAATCCTTGCCTGAAGCACGTGTGCAGGTTGCAGATGTAATTGCCTTTCCAACAGGCAGTGAGTCCTCCCCACCTCCCTTCCAGGTAAGGAGCCTATGAATGAGAGAAAGAGAGAGCTGGAGACACAGCAGGAGCAAGGAAGAAACAAAGAGAAAAAGGCAGAAGCAGAGACACAAAGAAAGAATGGTATTTAATCAGACAGGAAGAGAGGAAGAGAAACCTCTCAAGATGGAGCAGAATGATGGAGGGGAAAGATAATCAGAGGGGCTGAAGGAGACTTAGAAAAGGGAAATGCAAGGGAGGGGAGAGAAAAATAGGAAGGGAATGACAAAGGGAGAGAATGGATAATCAAACTGAGGGTGAGGAAGGAAGAGTGCCAGAAGAGGGAGAGAGTAAGGATGAGAAAGAGAAAGAACTTTAAGACATTGAGGGGTAAAGGGTGAAAGGTGAAGGTAGAAAGGCAGAGGATGAAAGAGAGAGAGAGAGAATTGAGAAAAAAAGCAAAGAAACAGGCCAAAGCAGAAAAGATAAAATGCAAGACTGAACTCGAGATGAACAGGGAGAGAGGCAGAGAAGGGCAGACAGCAGGAAGAGGGAGAACAAACTGACAAGAAGGGAGATATTCAGGTTGGTGTGTGAAATGCAACTCAAAGGAGTAGAGTTTTCTTTTGAGAGGGTCACAGAGGGAGGACACTGGAAAATGTTCTAGATCTTTCAAGAGTGACTTAAAGTTTGAGATAACTGAGGTTCCATTTACCTTTCCTATAGCCACTGTATCAAATGAACACAAACGTGGTGACTTTAAAGCAACAGAAGCTTATTCTCTCAGCTCTGCAGGTCAGAAGTCTAAAGTTAGTGTCATGGACCAAAATCAAGGTGTTGACAGTCTGCATTCTCTCTGGAAGCTCTAGGAAGAAATCCTTTCTCGCCTCTTCCAGATTCTGGTCACAGTGAACATTCACATCTCTGACTGTGGTTTGGGCATCCCCAGAAGAGACCCACTGTTGCCCACAGATGTGGGAGATGGATCCATGAGGATGGCCATTCATGTGTAACTAGCCTGCTCTTTTTCTTGTATCATTTGCTGCCCTCAAATGCACCCATTTGACTTATTTTATCTCCTAAACATACCACAGACTTGCTGCTCCTCTTTTCCACTACAATTCCTTTTGTTCAAATGCTCATCTCTTATCCAAGCGACTGTCTCCATCCCCTCATTGGCCACCTTGCCTCCAATTGTTCCCCATTTTCTCTAAGTGATGCTCTCACAATTGCTTTCGTGTTATTTCCTAACTCACAGCCCTGCATGAGTATCCCGTCACCTAGAGGGTAAGATCTAAACTTAGACTGCCATCTATGGCCTCTTGTGATCAGGCCAACCCTCATCCCCTTACACTGTACCCCATGGTGCATCTATTTCTAGAGCTTGGAGTTCAGAAAAGCATGGATTTTAATCCTGACTCCACATGGTTAGCTGCATGACTTTGGGCAAGCTGTTTACCTTCGCTGAGACTCAGTTTTCTCATCTCTAATGTGGATAATTCTACCTACCTCAGAGGATTATTGTGTTGGTTTCAAATTAAATATCCAAAGCTCCCAGCACTTTACTGGTATGTAGAAACTTCTGCTTTATTATTATTGTTTGTGAAACTGTCATTTTTAACAGCGCCTGAGATCTTTAAGGACAAGGGTATGTCATGTTCAAATTTTGTTTCCATAGTCATTTAACACATGTTGGGTCTACTCACAGAGGCCAACGGAAGACAAACAAAAAAGAAGGGGTGGGCGAGGAGGGAAGGAGAAAAAGAGGGACAGAGAGACAGAGGTGTGAAGAGAGACACTCTTTCATATTCCATGTTTTCTAGATATTCAGGGATAAGACTTTGCAGGTCCCTTCCATGCTGTGTGCCTCAGTTTCCTCACCCATAAAACGAATCGGCTGGGCTAGAACAGATGGAGATCTGACCTGACCTCAACTTTAATGTGCCTGGTTCTGGATGAGATAACCTTAGGGGATGTGGGGATTTCAGGCAATATTAGGCAGGTTAGTCATTTATTTAGTAAGCAGACTCTCACCAAGCACAGCCCACATACTGTGCCATATGACAGGCACATGGAGCATATATTCTGGGTATACAGAGTAAACAAACAGGGATGGCCCTGACTGCAAACTGCTGGTTGCCCAGGCACTATTACTATTTGGGGATATACGACTCAATATTGACAGTAGCATCCCTAGCATTGTCCATTAGATGCCAGCAGAACTGTTATCTCATTATGACAACCAAATATGCCTTCAGACTCTGCTGAACATTCTCATTGTTGGAAGAGTGGGGAATTACTCCTGGATGAGAACCTGGGTTCTAGGGGTTGCAGATTGCCTTCCAGGGACTTATCAGGTGAGAGAGGAGAGGTGGACACTGGAAGAGCTTGAGAGGTGGGTGAGAGCTTGACTGGGAGGAACCTCTGCTCCCCTACCTGGTGAAAGTAACCCTGACTGAATTCTTGGAAACCTGGGAAGGGGGAGAAATGCTGCCCTCTTGGGTTGAGTTGTATGAACTTCATAGGATGGTCATCTAGCCTCCTTTAATCATCCCCCTCCCCTCATCTCTTTAGAAGAAAGAGTGACTTCTTTTCAACTCTAGCACACTCCTGAGATCCTAATCCCTTCCCTACTTGCCCTATACTACTTGTATTTGTGGTCCATCTGTCTATCTCACAGGTATTTCTACTCAGGAGGGAAACTGATCTCCAGTCCAGATCCTGCAAATCCCCTGATCCCTCTTTTTGGGCTTGCTTTCCTGCCTCTTCCACTCCAGACACAGAGCAATATAGCAGCAAAATATACAATACTCCTTTCCCCCACTGACAGTTGACCATGCTTCTGGAATTGGCTCTGAAACTCTGCTATGCCTGCTCAGCTGGGCCCTGGCTCAGCAACTTTGGGCGTTGAATGTGACTAGGCCAACAGGAAGCTTTGCTTCTCTGTGAGATACTCTTCTATATTTTCAGAGGCTTTGACTGATGCACAGTAAAAATAAGACCAAAGACCAAGTAAATATTTGCGTAGCAGCACCCTGGAGCAGAGAGGGAGATGAGGGCCAGAGAGTCACTCTGAGCAGGAGCAGCTCTGTGGGTCCTGGCAGGCAGCCTTGACTGTTCCTTCTGAGTAGCTGCCTGGCCTGACTTGGGGCAAGTCTCCTGCAGGCATCAGTTTCCCAATATGTGTGAAGCTGGGAAAGGGGGTGACTTGTTGATGTTTTGAAACCTCCAGTGCTGCTATTCTTTGCATCTCCAGATTAGGAGGGTTTTTTTGGTTTGTTTGTTTGTTTGTTTTGAGACTAGGTCTCGCTATTTTTGCCCATGGAACCGCAGGCTCACGTTGCCCGGGTATCATGGACTCAAGCAATCCCCAGCCTCAGCTTCCCAGGTAGCTGGGATTACAGTCATGCGCCACCATGCCCAACTATTTTTTGGGACTAGGTCTCACAGGGTTGCCCTGAGTGAGCAACCTGAACCTGATCCTGAACCTGAACTGCGATCCCTAGCCCCAGCTGCTTCATAGGCTGAAGCTTACAGGCATGAGCCACCATGCAGGCTCAGATTAGTTCTTACCTGAGGCCACAAGGGGCTCCTGAGCCCTCTGCTATTACAGCCAAAATTTGACATGTATATGGGGATTTTTCTGGGGCTAGTTAAAATTTAAAAGTAAAAATTTCCATACTTTTCAAAGGAATCTGCATCAATCAAGATGTTAAGAAAGTCTGCTCTGGATCTGTGAATGGAGATGCTTGAGGTGGAATATCACCACTTTCCAGGTCATATTCCTTCTCACTTCTCAGTTTTTTTATAGTCTGACTAACCTGGGATTCATGAGAATTTGGCAGCCAGATGTGCAGAGGGATGAACAGTGTAGATTCCTCAATGTATAACTCAAGGACCTCAGAATCTATTGAACCTATCTTCTGAGTAGGTCAAGAGAACAGCTCAGTAGAGCTGACCCCCAGGAGGTAACTGCATAACTCAACTGGTATCCCTGTCAGTCTGTGACTGCAAAGCAACATCATAAATGAAACTAGAATTTAAGAAGCCCATTAATAGTTTTACTAAAGAGACATGATATTTGGTCCCTATCTTTAAAAGAAGCCCACTGCCCTGCTCTGCATCTTCAGTTCTGATTAGATCTCAGTCTGCAGCTCTTACATGGGTAACTGAAATGAGCACTAACTTGTAAGGCATGAATTCTATATTTGAGTGTCAGCTTTATGACGTGGGACAGTGATGGAATGAATCCCTCTTGGGCTTGACTTTTCCTATTTGCATAAGGAAGAATTGGGATTATTTTGTAGTTTCAACAAAGAATGGCCATTACTATAATGAAACTATTATAATACCTCATTCTTGGTCATGTCTTTGCAATTAATCTTCATTTGGGGACACTCTTGTTTTATCTCAAGCAAAACAGCAATGATCCAATCCCTAGGAAGGGCTTATTCCAATCTTTAGGGTTCTTTTGGCTCTAACATGTTGCTTTTCTTTCCTGTCCTTATGAATTTTCTTTCTAACCATTGTCTTGAACCTGAGAACAGAATTAATATTTATGATTATTTACTATTTCCCATGCATTGTGCTAGCTTAATTTTTTAAGCAAAAAATTTTTTCCTTCTCCTGTGTTTTGAAACCTATAAATCAGAAAACTGAGGTTCAAAGACATCACTCCTCTGATGTGACTCAACTAGCAGTCAGAGGTGAGGATTTAAACTTGGGTCTGCTTAACTTCAAGGCATGGTTTCTCTTTGTTATACTATAACTCTTTATTATTTTAACTTCAAAAATGGGATCATCTATGTATTCAATATTTATTATTTACTGTGGATGGCTCCAGGCCAGTTGCTATAGATTTGGAGATGAGAACTCAGTCCATGCCCTTGGAGAAGACTTGCAAATAAACATTGCATTTCAGGCAATAACCACTATGGAAGAGGGATGTGAGGGAAATGGGAGCACAGAAAGAAAGATTTAATATCAGATGACCTATTTTAGTAACAATAAGATGGAAATATTTAACATTAGAGGAGGCAACATCTGAGATGAATTGTTTGGAGGGGGTTGTTTTTTAAAAAGTTTTGAAGATGAGTCATCTTAAACAATTATTTTTTTCAAATTTATTTTATCTTATTTTAAATTTATATATATCTATATCTATATCTATCTATCTATCTATCTATCTATCTATCTATCTATCTATCTATCTATCTATCTATCTATCTATATATATATATATATAAATTTCGCATCATTGTAATCCCAGGGATTCACCCCCTTCCCACCCTCCCCACCATTCCCTACCTTTCCCCTCTGCCTGAAGTTGTGTGCTTTAGTTTGGTGCTTAGCTTGTTTTGACTTTCCCTCATGGCTTTTGTTTATTTTTCCCCTATATCCCATATATTAGTGAAACCATTTGGTTTCTGTTTCATTAAACAATTTAATAAAAAAAAATAAAAACACTGAAAATCTATGTACCAGGCACTATTCTGGATGTTGAAATACAACTGTACATTAAAAAAAAAAAAAAAAGGTTTCTATTCTCATGGAGTTCACATCCATGAGGGAAGAGAGACACCATGTAGACAAATAAAGTTCAAAATTTGGGGAGTTTGAAGAAATGGCAGGAATTGGTCAGGTCAAAAGGGGATGATGGCAGGGAAAGGTATTCCTGAACAAGGGCAGAGGCATGTGCAACTGTTCTGAAGCACATTGATCCTTTCAAAGACTTGAACAACTTTGTCATGACTGGACTAACTTCTGTAAGATAAAGATGGAGACAAGAGAAATATATAAGTCACTCACACCTTGCATGAGGTAATAAGTATAAAATTTATGTTGTAGGTAATGAAGAGCCATGGCAGGGATTTGAGGGAGGGAGAAAGAATATCAGATTCAGCAAATGTCAAATTCAGCTCTAAAGATCACTCCTGTGATCTGGTAGAGGATGGCTTGAAAAGGTCATGACTGGAGATAGGCTATATAATTCTGGTCTAGGGAAGGTGGTGAAGGCCTGAGCTAGGACACTAGTAAATAAGGAGATAGGGATCAAATTAGAAATATTAGTCAAATAAAATTGATGTAACTTGGGGGTCAAGCATGGGTTGCTGGCAGAGGGGTTTTTACTGGAGAGAAAACATCAAGGAAAATGCACCAGGGTCCTATCTTACGGAACCCAAGCGACCCCATTGATCCTGGATAAGAAGTTTGAATGTGGCTCCAAGATGCCAGGGAGTTTTGTATGTCCCAGAGCATCTCCCATAGCACTCTCTAAGGCAATAGTGTAGCCTAATTTCACTTCACTGTAAAGTTGTGCCAAGTGAGTCCTCTGATTCCTACAATGAAATGCCATTGGAATCTCTAGTTACTGGCATTTTCCTGTATCTAATGCTCTTTTGGGGGCATCTTGGTTTCACATCAGGCAAAGCTGAAGTGATTTCCACTCACAGGAAGGGTAAGAAGCTAGTTTAAATATCCCATGAGACTAGCACATTTACTCACTTTTAGGACAGGATATATTTTCTCTGCAGCTTTTCTTTCCTATCCTCACGCCTGTGATGGGCCAGCTGGCCTGTCTGTCTGCCTGACTGCCTCTCTCTGACACACATTAGTTGGGATCTGTTCAGTGTTAGGATGTAAACATGCCTGTTCCATGTCTCATTCCTGCTCTATTTTAGTAACAAGAAGACAAGAAGTCATGTTATGTCCCATGTTCTTGTTTCTCCCTTGGGCAACAGAATTTCTTCCACACTCTGTAGCAGAGCTTCTGTCAGAAAGTTGTCCCTAACCCCTTGTCTCATTGTTGAGTTGTCACCTCAATAGCTTCTTCTTAAGAAGAAAGCCTTCTTGACCTGGCCAAAACAGTGATGCCAGTACACACATTCCTGGCACACTTCCACAGTTATCTACTTGCCAACTTTACATTTGTATGTGTGGTTTTGAATAAACTACTTGTTCTTCTACTAGACTAGCTAATTCCATGGCTGTGTGAAAACAATATCTGCCTTGTCCATCATTGTTTTCCCTATGCCTATTAGGTGTTCAATTAATATTTTGCTACTAATGGTAGGCATTTGAGATAAATTTAGGCTAATGTTATTTCAGGACTGGAAGGAGAAATGGATTGATGGAGCATATATGAGTAGAGCAAAATTGAGGGCTGGGCTGGCGAGAGGGAAGCTGACAGCAAGCCACAAATTTTGGAAGGGAAAGCAGTCTTGTTTTTCCTCAGAACGAGGAATTTCACAGAAAAGAGGGAAAATGTAGAAATTATAGGGCCCTGGATAGGGAGGCTGTTTGATGGACATTCCCAAGGAGTTCCAAGTCAGGCCAGAGGTACAGCATTTACCCAGAAACAGAGACATACAGATTTTGTGGAAGAAAAATGACTTTCTAGTCTCAGCAGGTGAATCTTGGAGTAAAGGGGTCAGGTTCCTGTGACAGTCACAGTAGAGGGAAAAACCAACTGAGTAATACTGGGTCTTCAGGGACACAAATTCCCATCAAGTAACAGGCACCTGGAAGAAGGGCCCACCTACTAGAGCAGAGAACTCTGGACCTGTGCTTCATGGGTCAAAGAGGTGTATGATCCAGGAACCAGGAAGCAAAGCTAGGTTTCAGACCTGAGTGGCTCCCATCAGACTGGGATGGAACCCACTGCACCCATACCTCCACTGCTTTCTGCCCTCTCTCCCCTATTGGACCTTGAGCTACTGGAGGCCAGAGCCTCAGTTCGCCCCTTTATTTTTCACCACAACCTAGTTCAACTCCATCCGAGAAAGTTTGTGGAAAGAATATGTAACTGAATAAACAAAAAAGCTTTAGACAAGTGATTCACTTTGCTTATCTATTAAGTGGGAATGACAGCAGCTAGGAATGACAGCAGCTACTAGAATCTTGTGGAGACTAAGTGGCACATGTATCAGAATCTTGTGGAGAGTGAATGGCACATGCTTGTGGAAGCACTCAGTACAGAGCCTGACTTAAAGTGGATGCTCAAAAAATAGACACTTTGTCTTCCTTTTGCCTTTAGTCATACCCCTTCACTTCAAGTACTCCATGAACTTCACTGACCTTATTTTCTAGGCTGAACTGAAGTGGTCAGAGAAAATTGTGAAATATATAAACAAGAGTTAGCCTATAGTAGGTACCCACCTTTTTTTTTTTTTCCTGCTCTTAATCTGTTCCCTTTTATAACACCACATTCTCCCATACTGACCCCCTATTCTCCCAGTGGCTCCCTCAGTCTCCAGGAGGGGTTAGGGGGATCGCTGACCTTGCCAAAAAGAGCACTGTATTCCCTTGATATAGTGATTAGGCAGTTGTGTCACATATCCAATAATATTTGTAGGAGATACTCATTCTGGGACTTGTGAGGGAATTATCCTTATTGCTGAAAGGGTGGGAAATCCATTAGGAGCTGCTGGCAGTCATTTTGTTTGCACAGGGAGAGAGAGCCTCTCAGAAAGCAGATGAAACACTGAGGAAACAGCTTAAGACCAAGTTTTCAAGACACCGAGTCCCTTGACCCAGGCATACCAGTATTCATTTGACCTCTGAAGTTTTGGAAGCTAAGTAATTCCTTGTTTCACCTGTCAACTTGAATTAAGTTTTCTGCTACTTGCAAACAAACAAAAAAAAATCTAATATAAGACCTTGGAGTTTACCTTATCAAAACTCCTAATTTTACAGATGAGGAAGAGGTTTGGAAAGTCACATAGTTGACTTTTATGCACAACCAATTTTCTGAATTAATGTATTGCCTCAGTTCCTTTTATCTTTATTGCTGACCAGGACAGGGGCAGGGTGTCCTTCTGCTTCGTTAGGGCCACAGAATATTGATTTTGGTCACAGAGTACCTAATCTTTTTCCAACAGAGAGAATTTCTTAATTCAAGTACTTGGAAACCAGTTTTGTTTTGCATTACAATGTTTTTATCCCCCAAGCGGAACTGCTGATGACCGTCCTTTCCCTTCCACACAGTGTAATCAGCAGCAATTAATTCTAATCACAAGGAGATAGCAAGAATGAACAGAGCATTAATTGGACGGAAGTAATCAGTATCTCTCTTAGCCCACGGTTGGTATCTGTATGAAGGCAAATGTGAGCAGACACATGTACACATATACATACATACATACATACACAGTACTACTCCCAACCCCCAATCAACCAGGGCACAAGGAGGTGGTATAGGATATTGTCAGTTGGTCAGCATGGCATTGTATCAAAAAATAGATAAATAAGAACTTTGGAATCACACGGATTCCACTACTAATCAGTTGCTTAGGTTGGTTTCTTAATTTGTGAAACAGAAATACAAGGCCTAAAGTGATTTAGAAGATTAAAGAAGGGTATTTTCCATCAAGCACTTTGTAGCATCAAGCTAGGTGTGTAGCAAGGCATGGTAAGTGCTATTTCTCTTTCTTTCCAGATGAAATATGGAAAGAAATAGTTAGAATACAGGTCTACCATGATCTGAAATTTTAGAACCTTGGGTGTTCTGGATACAACCTAACTGAGGGTCTCTGCCAGACCCTTCCCCTTAGTCCTATATCACTGGTCTCCACCAATCTACCCCAACTTTCTTTATAGCCCATTTTCTTCTTTAGGATTTTAAGTTCTGGCAGGGCAGTTGGGCATCCCTACTAGCCCTCACAGTGCCTGGGACACAGTGGTCACTGAATCACCATTTGTTGAATGAAAAAGTCTGTAGTTATTTTGCTCAAGCTTTCTGGGATCATCCTTTGGGGCATAGCCTAGACTCCATTGTATCTTTTATGACCTTTTTGAAATTTGTTACTCTTTTATTCTCCGAACTCCATTCATGTATGTATGTGTGTGATATTACAATATATGAGTATCTTTTTTTTATCCCTCACATTCCTTTGCTTGATCATTTAACAATTCCCTTGAGCAAGTGCATCACAGGCACCATGGATACAGAGAGGCATCTTAGTGGGTCTGCACCTTGGGCACTCAGATGCACACTATTCCTTGAGCACAACTGTGTCTGCCTTATCTTTCTATAGTGCAAGGCTTGGGCCATGAGAGGTGATCCTCAAACATCTGATCATTGAAATGGGTTGCCCAGGAGAGGACGTCTGGCTGAGACATTAGTGGGTCTTGTAAGATGACACAAAGCCAGTGAGCTTTTTGAGGTTGTGGATATGTATCCCAGGGCTTTCTGAGGGAAAGAATTTAGGATTCCAGAAAACAATCTAGGAACAATTAACCTCGTCCTTAGATAAACCACATTGTATAAGACAGACTCAAAACCAAGTACCCTGAATCAGCTGAGACTTGGGACCAAAGGACCCAGGAATTAGTAGTACATCTTTAGAAGCTCTGAGCTGGGGTCAATCTTACCTCTGCCTTGAAGTTTCACAGTGGTGTAAAACAAGTCAATTATCCCATCTGGGTTTCAGTTTAGCCAACCCAATTTTATGCAACCATCAGTTCAAACAAACACTTTGTTCCTTACACTGTGCTTGGTCTTGAAGACATAGAGATGCATTGAGGATGGTTAGCTGCTTTCAAGGGCTCATAGCCTAGCAGTCTAACACAGTCTTTGAAAAGGGACATCAAAGAGAGTTGTTGTAACACCTCTATCTGTGTATTTCTGCTATTAAAACCCAACAATGCTCCTTATTACCTACAGGAACAATTCCAAATCTCCTTTATCCCAAACCAGGACCTTTTGTGATCTGGTTCCTCATCCATCTTCTCCCTCATACTGAACCCATACATGACCACATTTTAGTGCTAGCTGTTCTCAATACTATTATCCTTTGTGTCTTTAACCTTCCAAAAATTCTCTACTTGCTACATCTCTAATGAGCCTTAAATCTAAAACAAAAGTGTCAAAATAGAGGTTTGCATGAAGGAAACATCACATTTGTAAAGTGGGAATAGCCCTTAATTTTATGGTTTAGAAAATCTCTCTGTCTCTCCCTCCTTTACCCACTTCCCAGTTCTAGGGGCAAGATTAGCTTTTCCAATAGATACAGTTATCACTCATTGATCTTTGTTGTGGTCTTTGAAAATCTTGACCCATTTGCCTGAGCTGTGCTTGTCCTCATGGTATTTGAAATACTTCCCAAGAGCCAGTTAAGCAGACTGCAGACTCCAGACTTGGATTCCTGAGGAAAGGTCCTTCTAACATAGAGTAAGATGTCAAGACTCCTCCACACCCAACCTTCCTTTTTTGGAGATTCCTGTGCCAACCCTTGAGCATAGGTTGCATTCTTTAGAAACTGCTCTAAGAGATCACTTAGGTCTCTTATTTCAGAGCAGAGTGGTGTTCCTCATGGCAGGCTTCTTTTTTATTTTTTTGAGACTAGGTCTCGCTATTTTTTTTTGCCCGGGGAACCACAGTCCCACGTTGCCCGGGGTACCACAGACCCAAGCAATACCCAGGCTCAGCTTCCCAGGTATCTGAGATTACAGGTGCATGCCACCATGCCCAGCTATTTTTTCGAACTAGGTCTCACTATGTTGCCCCAGGCGGCACTCGAACTGTGATCCCCAGTCCCAGCTGCTCTCCATAGGCTGAGGCTTACAGGCACACACAAATGTGCCCAGCTCCTCATGGCAGGCTTTCAGGGACTTTTGAAATACCTTCTTCTTCTTCTCACTCTTACTTATCCTCTTGGTGAATGATTAATCACCTTTGCTGTCCCAGCTCAGAGCTGCCCTATTTAGGAAGTCCATCTAGATTCCTCAAGGCTGAATTCATTTCTTAATTTCTCTGTGCTCTGCTTTCCCACAGCAGTCTATGCTTATCGTTTCCTTAACTTTAATCATACTGTTTCATAATCCAAGCCAGATAAAGAGGCCGGTTATAAAGGCAAGGTACCAGAAACCAGGTGTGATGGGATGATAAGGCATTGACAAACACAGAGCAAGTTGGAGAAAAATTACCATTATCAGAATTATACATTTCTATGTGACTGGAAGGAAATTTGAGAACCAGAGGGGTGAAGTAACTTTTGCTCAAATCATCTAGCTAGAAAGTGGTTGACCTGACCTAGAATTTGAATCTGACTCCAATTTAGCTAGTGTAGTGCTAAATTCTAAATATGTGCCAAATACTGTGCTGGGCCTGGGGAAGCAAAAACTCCAGCATGACCTCCCCAGTTTCCTGGAAGATAATGTAGAAAAAAGCTAAATTCTTCAACTTGGTCTCTGGTCTCCAGCTCTGACAGTCTTCAGGGATCTTACCACTGGGAAACTGCATAGCCTCTTCCTCTCCCCAGGAACAGGCAAGTCACTTCCTCAGAACAACCCCTTTCCCTGCCCCAAAATCTTTGCCTGTGCCCACTGTGGAAAGAGAGCCAAGGCTGCTGCCAAGTTCATTAATAATTTTGGCTTTCTGGAGGAAGGAGTTGGATTGCTTTGCTCTTCAAATATCAAAACATCCAATTAACACAGCTAATTAGCATCACTAGCAGCAGTCAAAAGAATGGCAATTTAGATGCAGGATTTCAAAGGTTTCCTAGTTGTAGGCCAAGGCAACCCATCTCTTGCTAATGACAAGAGTTTCTCAGTTAGGCAATTCTATAGCAGCCATCAATTAGCCTAGCCACCGGGCATGAGCCTGGCCTCATCCCAGATTCATTTCTCTAATCAGAACTGGGGATAGAATGTAAAAGAATGGAAATGGAGGAAAGGAGTGGGGGTCAAGGGAGGAGAGAGAAATTAGCATTAGAAGACAGAAAAATTCTCAGAGACAGAAAGAGACACACAATGAGAAAGAGAAGAGGGAGAGGAGAAAGAGAATGAGCGACTTACAAATAAACAGCAGTCATAGAGACACAGAGGAAAAGAAATTTCTTAAATACAGAAAACTTTGGGAAGTAGCTATTAATGGAAACCTTACTGTTCTGGTCTAGAAAATCAAGCTTAACTTTGAGAGCTCAACTTTAGATTTGACGAAGTATCCTGAGATCCAAGAGAAGAGAGAACCAGGAGACTCAAATCAGTCTTTTTTTCTTCCCTTCTTCTGCTGAATGTTAGTCTTTGCATCAGCCTCAATTTCTCTTTAAAAGGTCAGGTATGAGTCAATACTCCTCCATTTGGGTTCTTTCTATGATAAACCCAATGAATTCGACAGGTAGGCCTGTGACGCACCAGGTGTGCACGGCTCTGAGTGAAGGAAACCCATGGTTTTCCTGCCAAGGCGTCCATTTCCAAAACGACTGTCATACCAGCAGCTTCCCAGTGTACTGTACTCCCCTGGTTTAACTTCACTCTCTAGCTTAGAGCACAGCCCCTGCCTTGTCCTTGCTGCTTCTGATCCATTCATCACTGTTGCCAGAGGGACAGTTCCAAGATACAGAGGGACTCTGTTTCACTGGTTCAAATCTTCTTTAAAGGGTTCTACACTGGGCAAGTCTTAGCACATTAAAAGTGATATTCAAGGTTTCCTTCTGGGTTCTTACTCCTGTGGTTTTCCTAATAATTACATTTTCTTTTTATTTTTTTCTATAATCTCTTTTTTTTTCTTTTTGTATTTTGTGGGTACAGTTTCTTTTTCTTTTATTTTTTTTAACATGGTTATCTACCCCAGGGTTCTCCCACCACCTTCCACCTTATCACCAGTGAACCTGTGGTTTTTCTATGCAGCCTACTCCTGACCTGCCTTTTTCCTTCCCCCTACTTTATCCCCACACCCCAACCACAGGGAATAACAAGGGAATCCCTGTATGCTTTATACCATCTTTCCCTCTAAGCACCTCCTCATTCTGCTGAATCCCTGACATGCCTAACTGATCCCAGTTTCTGCTCTGTGTCTTTCTGTGTCTCTGCTTTTGTTTACACACTTCCCCAGTCATGAGTCTTCCTCATGACCACATCTTTTACTCATTAGGAACACAAGTACACAGGGATCACAACCTCAGTCTGCAGAGGATGATCTCATTATGTTAAATATGTGCAATGACAAGCAAAAAACAATAGGGGGAGCAATGGCCCTTTGGACAGTAAGTGCCAAGCTCAAAGAACCTCCTGCACAAAATTAAACAGATCCACTAACCAACCAACTCACTAGCCAGCAAACATTTTCCTGTCCAAAACCACCATCTGCAGGAAGGAGTCAGCCATGGGCCACCAGTTGGTGACCCTCCATCTGTAATCTATATTCAGAACTTAGCTTGGCCCATGAGGTCTTCTGTGCTCAGACTTTACTGCCATCTCTTGTCATCTCTTAGCATCTGGTTCCCCGAGTGAGGGGCATTTTCACAGCTTCTGCTGTCTCCTCCCCTTTGGGCCCTGCAGGGGTGTTAACTGTGTGTAAATAGCTGCAAAGAACACTAACATTTGCAGTGACTAGCCAATCCCATCATATGCCTGGCCCAGGCAAGATGTTATTAATCAGCATTTTAATGAAGCCTAATTACAGCAGATGATGCCTCCCACCAGGTAAGGCAATGGTTACAGATGGGAGCCAACCAGGAAATCACTGCCCTCTTGTCCAAGCCAGCTCCACTATAGCACAAGAGGGTTAACTCTGGAAGGATTGAATAGCTGTAGAGACTAGAGTCCAGCAGAGGATGTTGCTCACAGTATCCCTTGCCCTACTGCCAAAATAAATACAGGCTGGACAGTGAGTAGGGCTGGCCTTCTAGCTGGGGATGGGTTCTGGCAGGTGATCATCATCTCTTCTGAAGTTTCCCCCAGCTGACATTCTGTTTTTCTGAATATAGTAGGGTCTCTGTGGCCAGCATGGATGCCAGAGTCAGGTTTCAGTAAAGTATCACCATCTTTAAAAAAGTAAGCTTTGGTTTCTCTTTGCCTCTCTGTTTACTCCACTTTTCTCTTTATAGCACCTATGCACCCAGGCCATCTCCCAAGCTCTTTAAGAATGATTCTACTTTAAGAATGAAGCATGCAGTCTGAGAAATCAGATAGCACCGGTCGGGACCCCCGCATTTACCAGCTGTGTGACCTTGGGAAAGTTACTTATTTCTCTGATAATCAGTCTTCATTGTCCTCACACATGAGAATAATCTGGCCATATTCACGGGATTGTTTTGAGAACGAATTAGGGAAAATATCTAGCATGAAACTTGCCCATGTTCTTTTCTTAATTCTGCATCTTCACCAAGAAGTCAGTAGATAGGAAAATTCTCAGCTGCCACTGGCTGTTCCTTCCTGATTGGGAAATGAAGTACGGACTTCACAAAAAATCATGATTTAGGGCAGACTGACCCCTTTCTCTAACTCTTCCTATACACACTATCCATATTCCTGTTAATACAGTAATTTCCTCATGCTTCTCTCTTACTTAAGAACCTTTTCTAGCTCCCCACTGTCTATAAGCTAAACTCCCAAATTAGTTACTATGGCACACAAGGCTTTCTGAGATCTGGTGCCACAGACCTTTTCCCACTTTAGCTCCTAAACCTCTCTGGTATGAACACACCATCCCAGACGGGCTAATTTCATAACACTCTCAGTCCTTCCATTGAGCCTTTATTTGTGCCCCACACTCCAGAATGCTCTCACCACCAGAGTGTTTCTTCCTCCATTACTCTCTCAGGCTGAATACTGTTTGGTTTTGTTCTGAATCAATGGAACCAAATCCAATGACGTCCTTTCATTAATATTTGGTAACAGGCTAGATGTCACCCCTTCAGATTCTCCTTCAAGGTTCAGCACAGCTCCTATTTGGTGTGCTGGTGCACTCAAGTCCAGAGTCTGAAGCCAGACCGGGTATCAAACCCAAGCTCTACCACTGTGATGGCTCATTTTGTGCACTAACTTGGCCGGTATATTATTCCCCAGGTAAGTGGTCAAACATTATTCTGGATGTTTCTGTGAGGATATTTTAGATGTGATTGTTACTTAAATTGGTGAATTTTGAGTAACCAGTTGCTCTTTATAATGTGAGTTCATCTCATCCCATCAGTCAAGGGCCTGAAAAGAACAAAAAAGCTGACATATCACTCTCTTATTCACTCACTCTCTTACTTCAGCAAGCAGGCATTTGTGACAGAGAGCTTTCTTACTTGAACATCATATCAACTTTTTTTGTGTTTCCAGTCTGCTGGGATACCCTACAGATTTTGGACCTGTCAGCCTCCATCATCACATGAGCCAAATACTTAAAATAAATCCATGTGTGTACAAAATACACACACACAAACACACACAATTGTTCTGTTACCCTGGAAAACCCTGACTTAAACAGCCACTAAACTGTCTATGCATTTCTGTCAAGTTATTTTCTCTCGCCAAGCTTTTATTATTTAAGCTGTAAAATGGAGATGATTAGCTAAGCTTAGATCTGAGGCATGCAAGAGGCATGGAGGAGGAGGTTATGGGGAGGGGAGGGGAGGAACAGAGGAGAGGGAGAGAGCACAAAGGACTATGGTGGAGGACTACGGTGTATTGGTGGAGGGAAAGCCATGTTGACCATACCTGAGAGAAGAAAGCTTATACTGTCAAAATATTAACAAGGATGTAATTAACGGTCCTTCATTCACTGCTTTAAAAAAGGACAATTAAATAAAGTAAAGATGATTGTTCCTTCCACACAGGCTGTTGGGGTGATTCATTTAGACCGTGTGTGTGTGTGTGTGTGTGTGTGTGTGTGTGTGGTGTGTGTAAGAGCCCTGCTTACTGTGAGCTACTTATTAAATGTTATTATTAGGGCCCACCACATCTAGGAAGGTACCCCTGCCTGCTCCATACTCTTCGCTCATTCCTGAGCTCTCTGAGCAGTCTGGTCCCACACCAAACTGACTGTGTCCCTTTTTTTTCAGCATTAAGCACACATGATGCTCAGCACTGGATGGGACACAGGGCTAGGGACCGAGGGCCCAGTAGAGGCCAGTTGGGGCCAATTCCCAAAGCTAGAGCAGTGACTGCTGTGAAGGATTCAGACACAGTGCTTTAGTCGATTGGGTCCTGAATTTAAATGCCTTCTGCTCTTTTGTCTTGACAGGGTAATAAAAAATCCTCAGATAGTATATTATGGATACAAAGGTACAAGGCTGTCTCTCTGCTCTCTGCCCACCATCTGAGAGAAGAGAGACATGTCTGGGACGTGAAGGAGACAGACCTTAAGAGGGAGGAAATGAATGGCAGAGGGCATGGCCTTGGTAGTACTGGGGTGGGGTAGGGAGTGGGGCTGGACTCCCCACACTGAGCCAGTGTTTCCCAATCTTTCATGCCTTACAGAGAAAACATTTATTTACACAGTGACTCAGGAAGTGAGGGGCTGCCTTCTGCAGGAGGTTATTGGTCTGAAGGGCCCTCCAGACCTTCCACGCAGTGTGGGCTGAGGTATATCCATAGCTGGTTAGGCAGTAACTGCCCAGCTCTCTGTGGAGGGCATCTCTGTGACATGCTCTCTAGCTCACTAGGTACACAGATGGTGAGGCCTCACAGGAAGAGCTGATGGAAATGCACCTGAGCAGTCTGGTTTGGCCCCTTGAGTTCTAGTGATTCTTTGATTGCTATCTATGCCCCCAGATAGATAACGATGCAAATCTGCTCCTGGTATTTCTCACTCCAAAAAACTAGCACTTAAACTCCTCAGCAGAGCACATGAAACAAAGACCCCACCCCACTCTTGTTCTCCTTCCAGTGATTTTATTGATTTTTAAACAATCTCCTCTCTCTTCTGAGTCTGCAGTTTATCCTAGGTCAGGATTGATGGCTCAAGGATAAATCAGTCTGCAAGGTAGGACTCAGGTGCTCGGTCACATGCAAGCTGCAGGTGGAAGTCAGGTTTGCCATGCCCAGGGCCAAAGGGGTCAAAGACTCCCTCTAAAAAAGTTCTCCTGCTAGAGATCACTGGAGAACCTAGACTATCAGAGTATGCAGGCATATTAAAGACCTCCATCCCAAATGGTTCTGTTAGCAACCAGCTTGCCAAAGCTTGTCACCTCAATACACCCAACACCGCTGTGTAGGAAAGATCACTCTACCCACTTCACTTCCTGGTGATTGACTTTACTTCAGAACTTTCCAGCTCCTGAACACAGCGCATTGTGTCATGTCTCTGAGTCTTGTCCTGGAATGTCCACTCAGTGGAATTCTTACATGTCTTCTTCATTAGATTGTAGTCTTGTGATTTAGGGGCATCGTATAAGCCATCTCTGTGTCCCCAGCTCCTGACACAGGAGGAGTGTTTGGAAACCAATGAGAAAGGAGTTGAATAAAGAAATGGCCGCTGGATGGGTCCTATGGGTTTCCACGTGCCTCTCCATCTGGATACGCTGGTCTCCGTATGTTTGGACCCTGTGGCCACATCTAGGTTATAGTAGATCAAAAACCCAGGAGTTGGGTCAGTCAAAGCTACTTGACCCATCACCTGTTCTTAATGCTTGCATTTGCATTTGCAAACACAAAAAGACACAGGCACAGCAGAGACTCCCTAGAGCAACTGTTCTCTTGAAGGAAAAAAGTTGTCTTTCCTATCTTTGATTCCCACTTCTCTGACAGAGAACAGGGTATAGGGTACATATTTGACAGATATTTGTTTTTTCATGAATCCTCTAGTAATTTTTGGAGATAGAAAAATGACAGCGAAGAGGAAAATGAAATCCCCAAGTCACAGTTTCTGATCATATGGCTTCCTGCCTGGCTCCCCTGAATTCCAGGACAGACCCAAGACCATCTGCTAAGGCCTTGTTTCTTGACACCATCTTAAGGTGATACAGAGAACGACCTTAAGTAAATGTTCCAAATTGGTCTTTGATCTTTGATGGCTCTAACATGGAGGAGTTCATGTCTCTATAAAGCCTGACAGCATAGATAGTGAAGGTAGCAAGGGCCTGGCTTTAGAGGCTGACAGCATTGGAGACATAGCAGAAGCACTTGGTAACCACGTGACCTCCGGCAAATCACTGACCATCAGTCTCCTTTACCCCACTCAAAAGGAGACTACTATGGATGCCTGTCTTCAGGGGTATAGTAAAGACCCCCGCTGAGGGGTACCAGTTACCCAGGACAGCTTATCTCCGGCAGTCAATTGCTCACAACAATGTCATGTTTCCAGACTGTACTTCAAAGCAGCTGGCAGCACAGGCCATCGCCCTCAGAGGTGTTTTGCCCTTATAGAGACTCCCAGTCTTGAGGCCCTACCAGCCCTGTGTTTTAATATTCACAGTGCGACTGCTCACTGTGGAATAGTCACTGACCATAAAGTTTGACATTTTGAAGATTAAAGTGCTTTGAATTAGTCATACACATGTGAAGTCATTGTTCCTACCCAGGAATCTAAAAATGACTTTCAGCAGAGCCCAGTAACTTTCCCTCAGAAATTACCTTCCGGTGAAGAGCTTGGGAGGTGTTTAGGCCAAGGGAAAATGCTCCATCATTTAGATGGATACGGCAGAGGAAAGAGGGTGTGAGGTGACGCACTGGGGAGACCCTCTGCCAGGCAGGGTCTAGTGTTCTGCTGCTTCCCCAAGGAAAAGTGGAGAATTGGTCATGGGGGGGAAGGGGTTTCAACTGGAGGGAGGTTCAGCAGAGGAAGGGGGTCTAGGGGAAAACTCACTTTCTGAACCGCAGCAGGGAGCAGGCCAGGGGTTGTGGGGTTATAGGGCAGAGCCTGGCTCTGCTCCACACAAGTTGTGTGACCTCAGGTAAATAATATCTTGAACGAACCATTTTTTATTTGTAAGACATAAATAGTGAGTCCTTCAAAAGGTGAGAATTAAATAAGCTAAAAGAACACTTAGCACAGTGCCTGATATAATAGGCAATCAGTAAATATTTTTCCTCTTCTCAAGAACTTCCCAGCCTATCATGACTCAATTGTCTTCCTCGTGCTTTCAGTACCACACAGTTCCAGATCCCAAGAACAGGCACTTACACATACCACTAAAATGCTTAGCTGGGATTTTCCGGTCTGCCCTTAGTGCAAATAATTATGGGCAGGCGGCCGTCAGTTTTCTTATGGGAGAAATCAAAAGAAAACCCCCTGTGCTCTGACACTAGCTGTCTGACTGCATGTCTCCATAGCAGGGTATTGCAGGTGGTTCTCTCTCCAGGCAGGAAGGCTACTCCCCCACCAGCTGGCCTCCCCACCACCTACTCAGCACCTGACTTACTGGGATCCCTGTGATCACACCGAATTATATGTAATAATACCCCCAGCCTTTCTAAGAATCAGTCAGGGTGTTAAGAACTCACATATATCCTCATTTAGTCTCAAAGAAGCCCTAAGAATGTTGTAACATTATTCAGTGGAATCAGAGAGGTGAAGCGACTTGCTCAGTCACACAGGGCTTCTAAACAGCAGAGCTGGGAGTCAGAAACACACTGATTTCAAAGCCTGGGCTCCCAACCACTGAACCACCCTGGTTCAGGTGCCTCTATCCACCTGGCCTTAGCTTAAGCCTGCCTGGCCAGGCTTCCCCTGCAGCTAGACCATGAGCCACTGCCGAGGAGGCTGTATAGGATGCAGCTTTGTCAGCACAGTGTCCGACTCAACCTCAGACAACTGCAAACGTGGAGTATGTTTTGGAATTGTGCCCTGGGCTCTCATCAGGGAACATCACAAGGGGTGACCTCCTGACCCCAAGGCTGGCATCTGCCAGAGGAATATTCTGGAGGCTGGAGGTCACTCACCCAACACAGGACCCTGGGGGAGGTACTCCTGGATGGCTCAGTCCTAGGAAGTGGACTGCATTGCTTTATTGAGTATGGTGCCTTCATTGTCAATAGCATAAATGATAAATAAATGAACAAACAAATGAAAATAACTGGCCATAGGCACAGACACCAGCATGCTATGTGGGGTTTTGGGAGATGACACCTTTCTCACCACAAACTTTCCACACAGGACACATTGGGGTGAGAGACTCCCCTTGAGGAATATTCTGATACGCCGTGCCTGCCCCTTGACTCACTTCACAGGTTTGGATCACGCACTTTGTCCAGAAGCCACTCTGTTCTCTTTCGGGAAGGCAAGAGACAGACAGTGAGCCCTGAAAGAGAGTTCCTTCAAGGTGAAGGTCAGGGTCCCACTTTTCTGAAAAGCTCCTGAATAGTATTTGAATATGATCTTAGTTATGAACAGAGGGAAAGGGAAGAGAGAGAAGGAAAGGGGATGGAAAAGAAAGATAGGGTTCACAAAGTGGGGTTGCACGGAGATGGGAAGGGAAGGGGACCACAAGGTCATGCTGAGCAGCCAGCCACGTGTTTGTACACATGCTGCTGCCTGATTTAACTCTCACCATCGGGTAAGGTGTCAGAGACCAAGCACCTGCTCAAGGTTGAGTAAATGGAAAAACCTAGAGGCAAATGCAGATTTAGGTGCAAAACATTTCCATTATTCATCTTAAGAGAGGAAGGAAATAAGGAGGACAAGGAAAAGTAGAAAAGAGGAGGGAGGTTAAGGGGGAAGAGAAGATGCAGGTGAAAAAGGTAAAAGAGGGCATTTAGAGATAGGTGGAAGTGTGTGTGTGTGTGTGTGTGTGTGTGTGTGTGTGTGTGCACCTGTGTGTATGTGAAAGAGAGAGGAGAGAGAGAGAGAGAATATAAGAAAGAGAAGAGGGAAATAGGAGAATGACAGAGGGAGGGAAGAGGGAAGAAACAGGTAGGGAGGAGAGACATCTATGTGGGAGAGAAACCCAGAAACCTGGGAGAAGAGCAGGGGGTCTGCCCCTCCTTCTTCCATCTCCTGCAAAGGTGGCTTAGGCCTCTAGGGCTCAGATCTCAGTCCAGACAAAGGACCTGGCTGCTTCTCAATACTCAGCAGGATGCTAGATCTCAAAGACAGCCATGCACCCTGGGGGCCAGGAGAGGGCACTTCAACCTCAGGCAACAGCATGGAACATGCAGCTGGTGGTCCCTACTCAGCCAGTGGCTGAGAGAAGCAGCTAGCAGAAGAGGTCAGTCTCTTGCTCAGTTTGGTGGGTGGCCAACATCTCTAAGCTGGACCCAGGACCCCAGACACATGCCTGTGTACACTGGAGGGGTGGTGGACCAGTTTGGGTCCCTTTGGCTGCTTCTATGCCAGCCCAGGGCCTCCTCTGAGCTCTGGCCAGTCTCTACTCCAGATTTCTGTCTATACATCTCTAAATTCACCTGTGCTTCCTCACCCCACCCCACCTTTCATCCAGTACCATCTATTCCTTTAGTCAGGGCAGACCAATTTTAAAAACCATTTTTTACACAATCTGCCACTTGATGGACCCAATCACTCACAAGGTGGGCACAGCAGGGAGGAAGGGAACTTGAGGCACAAGGATGAAGTATAAGTTGTCTGTGATCACATTGAAAAATAAAAATCACTGTGCTTATATATCCCAGCTCCCATACTGCATGATGAGAATCTAAGTACTTTAAGTCTATCATGACATTTGTCTTTAATACCAGAATTAGGGAAGGCTCATATATGTTGTCAACAAGTGAAGTGTCCTTGTTACTTATCACAGATTTAGATATGTCCTTGGTCACAGATTATAACCATGAACTGAGACCTGAGGCTCAGACTTTGTCTTGGTTGAAAAAAAAGAAAAGTTCTGAATTAAATACATGAATACAAACAATGGAGTCTGACTCTCCCAGGACAGCTGAGAACTCCCAGCATACTCTCATGAAAACTACTATTTAAGAATCTTAAGAACTTTTATGGAAGTTTCCATGAAACCTTCAACTAGAATTGATTTATTTTCCTGGTGGCCCAGAAAGATGTTACTAGATGAACTAGAGTTTATCCAGTTCGGTACTTGATGGAGGCAGTAACACAATCACTTATGGTCTAGTGTGAGCCAGGTAAACTATTAGGCACCTGAGAATTTTGTTTCCACCTACTAGAAATAACTTAGGAAGTAAGTAGTACAATAGTTGTTATTAAAGATGGGCCAATAAGGCTCTGGGAGATTAGGTGACTTGCCCAAGGTCACATAACCAGTAGATAGCAAATCCAGGAGCTGTACCGAGATCACCTAGTTCCAAAGGCCACATGTTCTTTTTTTGGTCATTCCTTGAACTGTCAACTATATCTCAGCTATTACTAACCCCTTGACCATAAGAGTTGTTTCTTGAAAGAAATTGTCTAGTGGGGCATACAGATATGGATTCTGGACTTGATATACAAATAAACAATCTCAAACAAAGCTCCACCAACTTTAAACAGTGTTATCTGAGCAGGCGTCCTCCACCTGACTCTACTTTCTCTTCTCCTGTGACCTGTGACTGATTGTGGCTTACAATAGACACTCAGGAACAAACTGTGTCTCTTGTTTACAAGATACAGTGAACACTGTTCACCCCTCTCAGTTGTGGAAGATCAAATGAGATGGTGGCCTTGAATTTACTTATGTGCTGATAAGTGCTGTTCACTCCTCCACATGCCACCAGGGCTTGGTATCTCCAGAAGCTCCATACATATATTTTGCTTTGAACTGAAGCCCAAGCTTCTTTCTCTTCTCTCCTCTCCACAGACTCATGACAAAATTTACATAGATGGAGAGAGTGGTCCTGAACCCCTCCTCCCTCTGCATTCCATCTTTCCTCCTCTAGCCATGACTCCACAACTGCCTCTCGAGACACATCAACAAGCCAAGCACGGCCATAACCCCAGCTGAAGGCCCTTGTCTCAGACAGACTTGGCAGTTGCCTCCTCTTATTGGCAGGACATTTATCATCTCGAGGAAAATATTGATGGGTAAGAAACCCTAGACAGGCAGCTTGTCTCAGTTGGGCATGCAGCCTGCCAGATTGGGAAATAAATTTTGAGGTGTTGGTTCCAGTTTTTTTCTGGAAGAAAGGGAGGGCTGTGGGTCCTGTGGAAAGTGGCCATGTCTTCAGAGGATGACCAGGTTTAGTTCATAGTAGGGGCTCAATACATATGAATTAGGGGC
This sequence comes from Uropsilus gracilis, assembly GCA_004024945.1. NCBI lineage: Eukaryota > Metazoa > Chordata > Mammalia > Eulipotyphla > Talpidae > Uropsilus > Uropsilus gracilis. The sequence goes on along the minus strand of PVHY01003651.1, from coordinate 32,605 downwards.
TCAGTGATGCCTGGAGGGTGGAGGCCCTTTGTCCAGACTCTTCATTTCACAGTTGGGAAAACAGTGCAGGGCTGGCTCATGATGTGGTCAAGGTCATACAGCAAGTCAGTGGTGGAGACCAGATTAGCAAGGTTCAAGGCTTATGAATTTCTCATCAAAACACTGACCAATATCAGCAACATACCCTATGCCTCTGCTTACTGGACATAGTCTAAGACACTGGAAGTCTTAGTTTTCTAGGGGAAGAAGGGGATTTTTGATGACTTTTGAAGCCAGTCTCCAAGGGAGTGCACTCTGAAGAGTGGGAAGCAGATGAGGAGAAGAGAGTCACTTGGTGAGGGGAGGCATTTGTCTGTCTGTGCTGCCCATTCCTACATCCAGCTGACCCGTCCTTTCATAAGACCACTGCACTGTCCCTGAAATTCTGGTTTGACCATGGAATGCTAATCCTTCAGCAACTGTTTCCCAGTGTCTTTTCCAGTCTCATCAACTCTCACTTGCCAGCTAGGCCCCAGACTTTTTCAAAGGAGGGAAGCAGCTCTCTCCCCAAATCAGGCTTTTGTTTTGTTTTAGTCTGAAGGCAGAAATATTGTATATTGTTTAAGTCTCTCAAGTGTTCCAGACATTCACTCATTCAAAAATTATTTAATAAGCACCTCCAGTATGCTAGAATATCCATCTTATTATCCTTTGAGTGGCCCAAATCTACAGCTGGCTGGAACTGATCTTGGGTAAAGTCCTTCTTCTTGGGGAGGGCACGGGGAGGGGGGGGCTTCTCCCACATGTGCACAAGAGGGTGGGAACACAAATAAGTGAAGGTGTAGGTGTGCAAGCAAATACGATATAAACAAAAAGATGAAGTTACTTGCGAATCAGTCAGAATTTCTCCAACCGTCAGCTAGCAGCCATAATCCTAAAACAGGATCAACGCTCTTTATCATCAACTTGGTTTCCATGGAGCCTTGCAGAGCTGCTAGTGAAAGCTGACAGTTATCACCATAAAGTAGCTTTACAACTTTGTAATTTGTAGTTCTCTGCTGTCAGTAATATTAACAGCATTTCGAATTATGGCTATAAACCTGACAACAGCAGATAAAACCCTTAAAAACCTCATTTGGGGGGATGAGGGAGGCTGGGAGAAAGTAATGACATTTTGGTTTTCCAGGCCTTGGCGGGAGGTCCATTTTGATCTGGAGGTGGGAGGTAGTAGGCTGGCCCAAGGCAGTTTAGCTTGGGCACCACAGAGTGAGATGCCAAAGGGATTCAGGTGATTAGGGATCATAAATAGGTCAATAAATAGGAGGCAGGGTTGACAGTGAGCAGGATGAAAGAACAAGTAAGATCTGACTGGTAGGTCTCAACCTCAACTGAAGAAAATAGAAGGAACCTGGATAGATTGTAGAGGAAGGAAGAGAGTGAGACAAAGCCTAGCAGCAGAATTGACAGAGCATGTACTTGGGAGCTAGACTAATCTGGATTTGAACTCCTAATCTCTGCGTTAGTAACTATATAGCCCTGTGTATACAACTTGACTTTTTGACCTTTATTTTCCCTCCATGTAAAATGCAAGTACTTCTCCCAAAGGCCAAAATCAATCAAATAATCAAATATTATCTATATATCGATCTATCAATTGATCGCTTGGTTAGTTGATCGGTCGGTTGGTTGGTCGGTCTGTTGGTTGGTTGGTCTGTCTCTCTGTCTGTCTATAAACCTGAAATCACATAATTAAATCCCCTAAACTAAAGATGGAAATTTCAAACCCATGAGGGGAAGGAAGCAGACCTCCCAAATGTATATGCAAGTAGAAGGGAAGCCAATACTCTAATGCAGGTATCTAACCTTTCTCATGAAGCACACCTCGACAGCATTGTTTTACTGTCACCCTACTGCTATTAGTTATTCATTCCTTCAGCCAGCTATTCAGTAAGCATTCTCATTGGAAGATGCAACCCTAGTTCATGTTTTCATGGAGGAGAGAAATAAATCCCTAAAGTCTGCTTCATGCCAGTTTGACTTTCTGTTTCCAAAGTCCTCTGAGTAAAGCTCTGCTGCTTATTAATCTTAGCAAAACCTTGAGTCTGAACATGACAAACAGGAACTGGGAAGCATCTTTTCATGCTAACCAGCAGGTCAGAACTAACTGCTGCTTATTCTTCTGCCATCCTACCTAAAACATGAAACTTCCTTCCCCAGAAAAATCATCTAGGCAGCACCCCTTGTCCCTCCACCACACAAAAATCTCTTTCTCATCTTAATACACACTTATTTTGATAATTTCTCTAAACAATACAGATCACATCACTTATTCTATTAATGAGCCAAACAGTAGATGGTAGAGAAGACTGCTTTCACTTTATTCATTCACTGGCATTATCAGAGAGGTGTATTTAGTTGAGGCCACACAACTTTATCAAGAGGGAAAGGAGCAAAAGCTCATACTGGAACTGGGGTCCTGGCTCCCAGTCCAGCAGTCTTTTCACAAACTCATTAAGGAGAAGTCTACCTTGATTGTCCAAGAAATCACTTCTTTATGACTCAACAGTACCTTGCAGAAAAATCTACAGGGTCTGTCCAAATCCCAGGCCCCCCCTAGACCTTTAACCATCTACCTACCAAACCTTTAGCCATTTACCTACCAAATTTTCTTTTGGTGTCACATGAGCCTCCCCTATATTCAGTACATCCAAACAGAGCTCAAAATGTCTCCACCCCAATTCCTCCCCCCAGTAACTTGTATTTTAATGATTGACCCTATCATCCACCATGCTATTCAAGCGAAGAACCTGAGCATTTCTTTAAACTCTTACTTTATTCCCACTCACAAATAATCATTGAAAATACACATGCCAACCTGTTAGATATTAGAGTGTTAGTAAAACAGAACTATATTAGTCTTGGTATCAGCTGAAATCCCAAGAATGTTAATACACATTGTAACATGTGGCATGAAACTACTATGTGGGACTTGTAAAATGAAACCAGCAAACCAGCTGTGCAACCTCTAACTCACCTTCAGACAGGAGGTCCCCTGGAGCAGCGGAGTGACCTTGACAGAAGTGAGTCACCAGATCACCTGAAGCTGAGAGAGGAACTATAAAACAACCGGCCTGAACAGATGTGCTTACCCACATCCAAAGGTCTTTGACACCTAAGGAGGTACTTGCAAGGGGTTGTCCAGACCATCTGAGGAAGGATTAGCCACCAAAGACATTCTCCTCTTCTCCCCTATCCTGTTTAAACTTGGTGGGGTAAACATATGACAAGGGTAGGAAGTCAATTTGGGGAAACAGGGTCTGGTCAGCCCTTAAACCTCTTGGTCTCACATTGAGCAGTCTGACAGGTGCAGTTCTGAGCTTGGGCATGGGGACTTTAAATGGCTTTGATTGGACCAAGCTTAATCTTTGCTAAACTGAGATGGTTTGTTGCCAGAAGTAATCTGAAAACTTTTGCTGAAAGTGATTGGAAATTCAGGGGACTACCAGAGTAATTATATTTATAGATTTAGAACTAGAATTAGTATCTATCTATCTCTAGGGCAAAAAGGAAACAAATTTTTAAAAGATATTTATATAGATAAAACTGTACACAAGGAGTACGTATACAATGCATCTGCTACATATTTCACAAATCTCTCTCCTTTCCTTCATGGTCCAAGGCTGTCTAGATCTATTGATCATGAATCAACTTCCAATATTCTGAACACAACTCTCTGGATGAACAAAAAAATTGTGCTCTTCCTCTGCCAGGAAGGCTGTTCCATTCCTTCTTCTGCCTTCATCCCATCATCCTACATGCATGGGTCTTGGTTCCCCTGTCTTCAGGAAGTTTCTTCCTTTCTCTCTTCCTTCACCCACTCTTGCAGGGCAAGAAGACTTCATGTGGTTCTCCAGCCAGCAGAACATCCCTCTGTCTAGGTATGTCACCTTCTGTTCCACTGCTCTATTTTTACTTTTTCACCTTTCTCTCATATTGTCATCCTGAAGGCAGGGCCATGATTTATTCATCTGTTTCTTTCTAGTATCTAATAAGCTTGTTCTGGATATTCATCATGTGTGAGCCTGACTAAAGAATAAGGCTATGGCAGCCTTCAAACAGAAACCCAGCTGAGAAATTGATCTTTCAATTATGTATCTTCCTGACCACACCAGCCATCCGCTTCTGGAACTCTCTGATTTCAAGGTGTTTATAGCTACAGGGCTGTGTGGAAACCTTGGGTCTGCTCAGGACCCAAGGTCTCTGTTCACAATGTTTTTCTCATCCATTATGTCAAAGAGCTATTTCCGTTTGGCTTGTAACCAGACTATAAACAAAGGCCAGAGAAGCTCTGGGTTATTTTATGATTTCAGTTTAGCCTTTCTCTTTCTCTCTCCTTTTAAAATTGTTTGAACAGAACATATTTATTACTTGGCAAACCAGTAAAATGTAAATAGGGTTTGCTGAAGAATGGTCTAAAATTCTCAGGAATTTATCATTTCACAACAACAGAACAACAAACCACAGGAAGGAAAAGCATGGGAACCAATATCTAATGGTAGTCAGTTTGTGCCAGTGATTTATCTGTTCATCCCATTAACCCTTTAAATAATGCTGTGAAACAATTACTACCCTCACTTTGCAGATGATAAAATTGAGGTTCAGTGTGGTTAAATCACTGGTTAGGGTCCTCAGCTAGAATGATATCAAGCAGAATTCCCAACCAGGACCCCAATAATGGTAGTGTAGTTTTTTCATAGTACAGTCACTACCAGCAAGGGCAGAAGCCTCCTTATAGATATGTTGAAAGTCATGCTTTTATCCTAGAAAATGAACTCTGCACTTGCACTCACAGTTTTACATAAAAGTTAGATGTTTCCCAAGCTCTTTTTAACGCCCATCCATGAACCCATAAGCCAGGAACCCCTGAATTAACAGAAGAAAGCATAGGGCCTGATCAATTGTCCAAGACATTTTTGTACTGATTTTCCCTTTTAAATTGCAAGTTTTTATACTCATATAATCAGTGAATCCTAAGACTTTCCATAGAACAGAATTGGGAATTCTCTATATCAGAAATTGATCTAAGCTAGAAATCATATAGCTTTAGATTTTAGACTCAGAAAAGATTGTCAGAGCTGGAAGAGGGAAGAACAGAGATCAACTTCGTCCAGATCTAATTTCATAATTCAGAAAGGCAGGAGGCATCCAACACAGAAATTGAGAAGGAACAGGAACATGTCACTCATGAACCATCATCTTGATCTCTTATGCTCATCTTTCCCACAGTTTCTTTCACCTTCCCCCTCCCTAGCTATGTGCTTTAGTTCAATTTGTTAGTTTTAACTTTTTCTTGTCCTTTTATTTGTTTTCCCTATATCCCACATATAAGTGAGACTATCCAGTTTTTCTCTCTTTATGACTTATTTCCACTAGTATGATTCCTTCTAGCCTCAGGGAAAACAATGTAAATATATATATATATGATAAAAAATACATAAAGGTAAAAAATAACAAAGAAAGAGAGAGGATGACCAGGGATTATGCTGCCCATGTTTATCACCTGCTGCTTCTGGCACAGCCTAAAATACCCTCAGCAGTAATGAAGTCAGCAATCAAAGTCCAGTTCCTGGTTTCAAGGCCAGATTATCAGATTAAATACTCAAGCAAAGAAGGAAACCAGGTAGTCTGTATAAGGCTCGGTGATACAGAGACAGAAGAAATGCTTACTGAGTGCCTGTTGGTGCCAGGCAGCACCAGGAACTTATATATATATATATATATGTTTTATATATATATTACATATAACATATAATATATATAACATATATAACATATATAATATGTATAACATATATTATATATAACATATATATAACATATATATTATATATGTATATATGTTTCCCCCCACCTGTAGCCCTGCTACATTTTATTTATTGTTTGTTTGTTTATTGAATAAAGAAATAGCTCAGAGAGGTGAGATAATCAGCCCAAGATCACACATGTTAACGTGGTGACTGTGTCTCTATTTTTTAACTCTATTTCCCAAATATAGTGGAGAATTAGAGAACAGGAAATGAGAGAACAGGACTCTGGTAATGTTTAGCTGACGATCTGCAGGGAAGAAAAATTAAACTGACAAACACATATTCTCTGGGGAAAGGGAAGGTGTTGTGGGCTTATTTCTATGTCCCTTGGGATTCCTAGCCTCCCCTAGTCTCCCCTGATCTTACATTCATCCAGAATCTTCCAGATAACTGATTGGACTTCATGTATCCTGATGTTGGGAAGGAGATACTATGGATGACAGACATTAAAAAAGAAAAAAGAAGCCATGGAATACTATGTAGTGATCAAAAAAAGATAACTCATACCATTTATGGTGACTTGAATGGAGCTAGAAGGGATTATGCTAAGCAAAATAATCCAGAGGAGAAAGATAAATACCAAATGGTAAATGATATCACTTATATGTGGAATATAGAGCAACCAAACACACACACACAAACACAAAACCCTTTAAACAAACCCTTGAAAGCTGATCAGAGAAATGACATATCCAATAGGAGGGGGAGAGAGAGGAGCAAGAACAGGGTGGGGTGGTGAGCATAATGGACTCAGGTTAAAGGATTAAAGGTGCTTTGGTGGTGGGTACTCTACATGATGGGAGAAATCCTATATGTCCAAAGTATAATACAACATATACAATGGTACTTCAATGAAAATCAAGCAAAGTCATGAGAACTGCACCCACTTTCCCACCAAGGTAACCAGATGGCATTTTGATATCACACCTCTTGGCCGTGCTAGCTCACTAGGGCTCTGAGCCTATCTACCTGCAAGCATGGCCAATGGCCTCTTGCTCTAACAGCTCTACCACTTCCTTTAAAATAGATTCAGATCCCACTCACATTCACATAAGCATTTTCAATGTTCTACCAATAATTATAAGAGTTAAAGCTTACAACACACATGTGTATACATTATTTCTTTTAACATTATGGTAACAACAGTGAAGTTAGGCATTATTATTCTGTGCAGTTATAGACAAGAAGCCTGAGGCCCCGTGAAGCTACATAACTCACCTAAGGTGACATGTCTAGTAATGGCTGAGCCAAGATTCAGAGCCAGATATGTCTGAATCAACAGGATTTTCTTTGCACACAACCTTACTTTTCCATGACTCTCTTTAATTCCCACAGCAATGGTAAGAAAAGTGGGAAAGTCCTTGGTCTCTCTCTGAAGATAAGGATGAGCATCGCAAGGAGGATAGAAGATTTACTGAAGGGCACTGTCTGGAATGATGCTAGTGTTGTCATCAGAATTCAGGTCTCCTGACTTTCAGTCTAGAGGACACTCTCTCCCAAACCATACTGCCATTCCCATCAGACCATGTAATTTCTTTTTCTGATTGGAATATGGAGTGAACATCCAACAAAGATCACAATCTGTCTGTCTGAAGTCTCTCTCTGTTATGAGATGAGGGTTTAAAAAATACTTCTTAAGCAGAAACCAGGTTAAATTACATGGTGTGTGTGTGTATGTGTGTTGAATTGGCTTGTAGCTTTGCTGTTGTAATTCTAGATTCCTCTACTTGTCCCCTGGATGACAAACTAAGGTGTAGTGGTTCCAACAGCAGCAGGGCACACACAACTCAAGTGCAGCTACCCTTATCTCCTTCCAATCACTGGCCCCTATTTTCCACTGACACCCCTATCCAAGCATTTACTAAGTCTTCTCAAGTCTACATTCTACATATTTCATGGTGCTACCCAATCTAAGCTTGAATTACCTCCCACCCGAATTGTCCCAACAGCCTCCTAATGTATGTCTCCACAGTTTTGGCCCCTCCAATCTGTTCTTCCCAGTATAACTTGGGTTATTTTCCACCCTTAAAACCTTTGCATTGTTATCCTTTACCTTCATATTCACGTTTCAAAGTTGTATCATCTCTTGCAATGAAAGTCCTTAGCCAAATGAACCACTTCTGGTTCCTATACCTTCCTTCCCATTCAGTATGTAATCTCTTTCCTCCAACATGTACCCCAATCCAATCTGGAAATTTCTACTCAACTATAAAATTCAGTTTAGATGTCATTCCATTGAGAAATCTTCCCTGACCTCCCAAAATTTATTTAATTTCCCTCTTCCTTCAAAATACAAACATTTTTGTAAGCACTTAGTTCTGCCACAGGCTCTATGCCTAGAATTTTCAACTTATACCAGATACCCAAAAGGAGCTTGTTAAATGAAAGTTTCCTATGACCATGTGGAATTCCTTCACCACAGAACCATATATATTATAACTTCCTCTATCTTCTGTCTCCCCAACTAGACTGAAAGTTCTATAATTCAGAGATTGGGCCTTGTTTGGATGTGGTGTATGATTACTGCACAGACTAATGGTGTGCTTACTTGTGACAAAGAAGATTGGATGTTGAAGGGAGGAAACCTTGAGCTTGGGCTGAGGAAGGACATTCTCCTAAGAAATACATTTGCTTCAACACAAAATAATTTCAGAGGTCCTGAGAGCACAGTAGAGAACCCATTAAATCTAATATCATAGACAATGAAGTGCAAGCCTTCTCTGGAGGGACCCAGCTTTCACTGTGGATAGGGTTGTTGCAAATTTGCTGCACATGCTCAAACTCTCTTTTCAGGCAACTTTTTCCTACACCTTTGTCCACAATATCATTGGAGAGTAAAGCAGGAACAATGTGGAATGAGACTGGAATATGGATCACAGGAGTTGGTAGATTCTAAGGGAAGCTACAGGCTACACATCATTACATGCATGTGTGTATGTGTGTGTGTTTATGTGTATGTGTAGAGGCATCAGTGTGGCAACAGAGGTGATCAGGATTTTGGAAATCAAGAGTACTCTGTCTCAAAGTTAAGCCTGCCTCCTTGGTTTTGCTGAGTCAGGTAATTATTAACGTCGTATCATGGTAACTGTCTCAGTCTTGTGACTGTAGTGAGTGGACACAATTCTCATCACAATCTTTGTGCTCTGTTGGATCTGCTCTAACACCTAGCCTACCTACTATTCACCCCTCCTTTGGGACATTCCCCTATCTTCCATGTTGCCGGGTAGGTAACTGGACTCCTCAGCATCATTTGGCTAGTCCTAAGTCATGCTGCAACCTGAAAGCTTTCCTGCACAGATTGTGGTGGGAACACCATATACATTCACCATGGGTTGGATAAAGCCTAGAAGGAATACTTCTACTCCTGGGAGAAAGAGTCTATATATACCAAGGTCCTTTCACTCTGCTCTTATCTTCTCTGTCAATAATTCTTTCTACTAGAAAACTACTGGGAAAAGAGAAATGGATCAATCCAAAAACAACAGTAAAAAGGAAGGCAAACCTATCACAATCTGTCACAACTCTGATTCAGTGACCTGGAAACCAACACTCAGGAAACGAATTACAAAATAATTTCTAAAGAAAGTCAAACAAATTAGAAAGTCACCTTGAATTTCATCATGACAAGTTTAGGAGTTTTCAGGAAAAGTTTATGAAATTTAGGGGGGGGGAAATGCAATTTGACAAACGAGAGAGAGAGGTGCAGAGATGAGAAGAGGGAGGAGGCAGAGGAAGAAGGATGGGAAAAGAAGATAAAAATGAGAGGACAGGACAGAAGAGGGAGGGAAAGAAAAACAGGACAGGGAAAGAGGAGAAGATAGAATGAGAGAGGGAGAAGGGGAGGAAAAAACAGGGGGGAAATAGCAAGTGACAGAGGAGAAAGTGAAAGAGCAAGAACCTAGAAGACAGCAGATGAAAGCAGAAAATGGGTGAGCCCTCAGCCACTCAGCCTGACATGTTCCTTTTGGGGTTTGGGGAATGCAAGATGAGGGGGGTCCATTACCTGCCAGGGTGGCGGGAAGAAGCTGGGGCTACCCCCCAGTCACCGTACCATGAGGTGGCTGGGGGAGGCGGGGGTAGCCCCACCCAATCACCCGGTTCAGCCATGCTGCCTGGCACTGAGCCCCCCCCACAAACACACACACATGGGCTGGTGGGGGTGAGGGGGGTCTGATAGGGGGTAGTGGTTGGTAGGGGTCATTCCCTCTGATCTTCTCCAAATCCAGTCAACCCTCACCAGAAGCAACTAAATTAGTGATTCAATGGCAGTTGCACATGAATACAGAAGTGAAAAACAAAGAAGTATTCCGGAATAACAAACATGTCAGATTCATGGGACACAGGACTATAAGACTGATTTTAGAGACAAACTACCTCAGAAATACAACCTCTGTGACCTACAATGATGGGAACAGAATTTCCCATTCAGAGATGCCTTCAGTATGATCAATGACTCTCCTACTTTAGGGGGTAAGGAAAGCCATAGAGACAAACAGTGGCCCGATGACAAACCGGACCAATCATCTGGCAGGGCCTATCTCGATCAAAAAAATGGGTGCACAAACTTTGGCCAGGAGAAATGCTCTCAACGCCAGCAACCAGAACTACAAAACAAAGAAGGAGCTAAATATGTCAGAAGATGGGCCAGAGACCTGGCCAGAAAGAAGGAGGAGGCACTGAAAAAACACAATCATGTGTGAACTGGTGGCCAGCAGCAAAAAGATACTTGGAAAACTAAGCACAGGTCACTGTGTCCCAGGAAACCATGTCCACACTGGACAAAAGGACATTGCTATGGGAAAGAAAAGGAAGAACCCAAGGGACTAAAAATTACACAATAAATGACAGTGAAAGAAGAGATGGAGAGACCAGGGGAGTGGGGGGGGGGGGGACACCCACAAGTCAAATGTAAACAAAACTTATTTAAAATATATATTATTAAACAATATAAAATGAAAGTCTTAATTTCCAATTTCAAAAAAAAAAAGGAGAAAATGCAGTTTTGTATGTTCAGGAGTAGAAGGAGGATCAAGAGCATCAAGTCTTCCTCAGGAGCCCCCAGCATGGCTGTCTAGCCTGCAGACTTACCCCTTTAGATGCCCTGAGGGTAGCATGAGGTACAGGGAGCCTTAAGGCTCCACAGAGGTTGATGGGAAGTGTTCTCACTAGGAGGGTAAGAGGAAAACAGGGAAAACCAAAGAGGTCACCAGCAGAACCAGGCACTCATTCTCATTCCAGAACCTCAGTCCTCACCTGAACCTGAACAGGAGACCTAATTCCTGACCTGTCTGGTCAATCCTGCCAGGTCTGGGTACTCTCAGCTGGAAGGGAACGGGCCCAAAGCAGTGTTGCAGGGGTATCAGTGGGAGGAGGAGGACCTGATAAGGATACAGGCTTCCTCAGTGTAGGGCACAGCAGCCGTGGTACCTCCAATGATGTAGCTGTAGAAGGAGACTTCTAGGGTGTAGCAGTAGGAAGTGTGGTCCAGCAGACCTCCGAGGAAGCGACGGCCAGTTCCTGCTTTCACAGCATCCCGGTTAAAGGACGTGCTGGACTGAGAAAGACAAAGTAGGGAGGAGAGATTCAGGACTTGCAAGCTCCTGGATTTTGACAGAATTTTACAGCAGCTCTGGACCTCAGTTTCCTCATTGGGAATGTGGGATATCAGTCACAGGATTATTTTGAGGACTGATTGAATTAACGAGTGAGTGCACCCAGTAGAGTTCTGGGGACACAGTAACTTCCATTTAACAAATATCTGTGGAAATTTGAATAGGGACCAATGAAGCAAAGACAAGTAGACAGAGAATGGGAACAATGATACAACCATGATGATGAATAAGAGTGAAAATCTGGAAAGTGCTTTAGATTTATAATATTGCCTCCTTGTGATACCATGTAGTATCTCTTTTAGGCTTCAAAATGGCCCCTTTATGAAGATATTGTGATTTTGCCTCACAAAGGTGAGAAGACTGGAGAAAGATGGCTCCAGTGAGTGATAACAGCACATGCTTGAATGCAGGACTGAATGAGCTCAGATACCACCACCCAACTCTTCCATATTCTCCCCTCCATTAGGGACAGCTGAACTCATTCCAGCATCCACAGGGAGCAAGGCTCATGGTTGCTCCTTCACCAGGATGTTGGCCACACCACCAAAATGGAAAGAAAAGGAAGAAAAAGCAAGTGGGCAAACATTTCAAGTCCTCGGTGCTGAAATGTGTGTGATGTCAGCAACTTGTACTATTTGTCTTAGTCTCAGTTTCCCCATCTGTCAAGAGGAGGCAAAAAGGTTTGTATCTTTCACAGTGTTGTGAGGGTCAGTTCACTTATTCAGAAGGCTATGCTATTCCTAACCCTTGGAAATCTCAGCAAACAGAGAGACTGTGATTTTAATAAGAGAAAGCAAACCTTTTTCAGCAGGACATGAGGGAAGAAAAATGAGAGGAAGAGTGAGAAAGCAAATAGTAAAACAAGCCGGACATTTGTAGAAACAGAGAAATGGGTGTGTTTAGAGATAAGAAGGATGAGAAAACCACATAGGTTCAGAAATGTAAGGAACATTGCTGGCCAGGTAGTGCAGTCCACTCTCTGATATTAGGACCAGTCATGAGAATGAGAATAAGAGGGGAGACAGAGATTGAACATGGATAAATGATCTTGACTCTTAAGGAAGCTGCAATGTAGTTATGTCATGAGGGGAGATATAAATAATGATCCCAGACTATTCCTTTTGTAGGTTCTGGAAACGTCTCCCTACCCCACCCCCACCCCATGAGGGTCTCTGAGGCCTGTGGTCTAATCTTCCAGGGAAGCTGGCAGCAAGAGATCAGAGTCTATTCTGAAATCAGAAAGGTTACAAAAAAGATAAGGACTAACCATCCCACAGAGAGTCCTGCAGATACAAGCACAGCTGTTTATATTCCAGAATTGCAAATAGGAAGCCACCAGCTTCTTTATATACAGAATATCGGGTGACCTTGCTCTAGATACTCAATTTCTGAGCCATAGATATCTTTTGGATTTAAAGAGGGTCTGGACTAAATAATCTTCCTGTTCCTTTCCTGGTCTGGCATTCAAAGATTCTGGGATTCAAAGTGCATCTTACCTTATGGAGAAATTCATCATCTCCACTAATGCCCAGGCCTGAAGCAATGGGCAGGCAAGTTTTCAGCTCATCAACTTCAAAAATTGCTATGACCTTTGTAGGCCTCTCCCCCTCTGGGCGCATGAAAATAACAGGCCTCGGAGATTTAGTATCAAAACAAAGGAAAATGTACAAAATCTCTCTCCTATGTCCCCACATGCTGATTCCCCTCCTTATCTTTTCTCCCTGCCCTTTTCCAATATTGCTTTTTTGCAGCAAATTATTCTGCCAGTCCACAGCCTTTCCAGTCCTCCTTCCGTGCATGTGAGGTGGGTAGTAACAACAGTCTCTTGAGTCTGCTGAGATCTTTACTGCCTGCAAAGTACTTTCTTATCTATTACTGCATTTGTCCTCCCAGGAAGCTGTGATGCAGGCAGAGCAGAAAATTATCACCCACAAATTACCGACAAAGAAATTGAGGCCCAGAAAGGGTCATGGAGGAAGAGATGGTGGGCGCATGACCCCTTGGCAGCTAGGCAAAGCTCCATGAAAGGGAATGAGGTGGGTAGAAGCCGGCCCTGGGGTGGGGAGCTGGTTGGAGGGACACACTCAGTGGATCACTTCTCTTCAAGCTGGAGTCATCAACTGAACAAATGCCAACTCGTCAGCCAGACCAAGGCTACCTTTTCAAAGAGTGTCTGCTCGACTCTGATGATGAGCGATTTGCAGGCCTGGGTACAACTCATTTTTCTCTATCTTTATCACCCACAAAGACCTGGCACGAGGTAGAATTTCTATAAATGTTCAATCCAACTGAACTGAGTGAGAAGAAAGAGAGGGAGGCAGCAAAGCAGAAAAGGCAGGCAGGGAGGGGCTGGGGCTGGCGGGATAGGACTTGTCTTACATAGGAGAAGTCCTCAGCATTCTGGCAGAGGAGCTTGGGGAAAACAGCCTGCCTCTGGAACCGTTCCTCGTCCTCAAAGATGTTGCCATACATGAAGCCATTCATCATGGTAGAGTGGGCATGGATGTCAATATAAAACTCCAGGCTTGTTTTCTGTTGAGAGAAAGAAAAACAAATGAGAAGTCTGGGGCCACAGAACTTGTGTCTTAAAGGGACCAGATCTAAACATGTGTGCGCATGAGCATAAGTGTGTGCACGTGCGCGCGTGCGCACACACACACACAAACACACACAGGTTTCCTTTCAAGCCAGCCCTAGTTATCAGCAGATTTAGCAGTATTTGTAAGTAAAGTCAGTGAGGTTCCATTTTTCCTCACTTTTCTAACCATCTCCCCTCAAGGTTTGAGTGTTCTGGCACTGGCAATGTCTCTTCAGGGGTCTTGCCAAGAAGTAAGGTTTTTGCTGGTTGTGATGGTCCTGAAAGTTCATGTAAATAGCAGCTAGAGGCAGGATTTGTTTCTCTGATTAATGAGAAGTACCTGCCATATAACATGATTGTATTTCCATTGCATCTCTTATGGTTTTGTCCCAAGTGGATTATTTCTAGTTCAGAGGGCTCTAGGATAAGTCATGATTCACTCTGAACCTTAACTCTCTAATGTAAAACGTGGGCATTTTTGTTCCAGCCTCAGAGAATTACAGTGGAAATCAAACACAGCAATATGAATTGGTATAATTTACTACAAGATTAAGACATGCCAGGTCAAGGAGTGTTATCAAGTGACATTTTAATTAATTCTTTTAGTTAACATCATTTCAAGATGCCACAGCTACTCTCCAGCACTATGTAAATAGTGCATAGGAGCAAAGAAAAAATCTTGTAATCTATAAGGATAATGATAATAGTGACTTGTCTTTCTCTGTTCTCTAGTTACACATGTTTAAGTTACTTCCTTGCTTGGTGTTATTTATTAGCCTTCTCTCTGTGGTCTCCTGGAAGGTAGGACAGTTGTCAGAATTGTCAGAAAAGAGCTCAGTACCTCTCCCTGAAGGATGTTCGGTAGGTGTGTGCAGAGTGGACATAAGAGCCCAGAAAGATTGCTCCAAACTCCATTATGAACCAGCAGGAACTGGGAAATGTTTAGTTCCTGAGATCTTCATTTGATTTAAAATTTGATCCCTTTGTATTTTTTTTTTTCTTTCAGGCCACAGAGGGGGAAGGGACTTGCCCAAATTCATGGCATTAATAGAGACTGAAATTCAGGCTTCCTAGTCATGGTCACAGTTAACACTCTCATCAACAGCCAATACCAGAAAAGCCAAGACCAAAAGTGGCTACCTTTCCATCTGCCTAGCATATAGTCTTGAGAAGGAAGAGAAGTCCATGTTTAGAAGGATTCTCCCTCCTTGGGACACTTTAAAACGAAGTTAAAACCAAATGAAAACCATGTTGCTTCTGGAATGTGGGCCTGATGACTGTCATTTCATTTGCTTCAGAGTTGGAGTGAAAAATTATGCCTTGCTGAGCTCCCAGTTCTCTGGGTAGCATAAGCTGTCTTTTGAGAGATACAAGATGCACTGCTCTATGTGATATTAAACTCATCATTTTCAGCTTTGGAGGTGGAATACACAATGATTCAACAGGAGCCCTATAAAAGTCATCTTTGCAATTTTATTTTCTTCAATTGTCTGTCTTTTCCTCTGAGCTTTTGATGAGCTGCAGAGAAAAGGAGGAGGTAGAAAGATGACTCAAGAAATGTGTAAGGAAAAACTGCAATTTATATCGCTGGATGTTGCAGCTAGAGAGGGCCTCAGAACCCAGCTTTTTGACTGGCTCCAGATCAGTCCTGAGTTGGGGCCGTTGCCTCCTAAGGTTAGCTGGCTAGCTAGTGAGGGGATAAGAATTGCAAACTGACTTTCCTGTTCACCATTCTGAAGTGACTTCCACTGTCCCTTTCTGACACCTGGTATCTTTTGTGACTTTGCTTGAAGTATCAGCAGATTCAACTCACAAAAATATATGAAAGAATTTATAGTGAAATTTCTCTTACCTCCCTCCACCTATCCCTCCAGTCACCCAGTTTTATTCCCCAAAGGTAACAAATAGTATTGGGCTTTCATGCATTCTTCCACAGATAACTTATATGAAAACTAACAAATACTCCTTCCCCCTTCCTCCCCAAACACACAAATGGTATGATGTAAAATACACTTCAAGTCTTGTTTTCTTTTAATATATCTTGAAGGTAGCTATTTCTCAGTTCATAGAGAATTACCATCTATAAACTATTTAACCCAGTTGCCTATTGACATTTAAGCAATTGTTAACCTTTTTCTGTTATAACATCATTTCAGTGACTGACTCTGTATATACACACATATATTTCACACATGTACAATTATAAGGCAAATTTTTAAAAGTAGAATTTTTGGGTCCTCTGTACATTTGCAATTCTGATCAATACTGACAGATTGACCTCCTTAGAAGGACCAATTTACACTCCTGGCAATGTACTAAAGCCTCTCTTTCTTGGTTGCCTTGACAACATGGTAGAATCAAACTTTTTGATATTTACCAATTTGATGGGTGAAAAATGATATCTAAGATTATTTTTAATCTGAAATTCTCTTAGTATAATTATCTTTTATTATACAGTTAGGCATCTTTTCATATGTCTAAGAACTATTTGCATTTTCTTTTCTATGAATCATCTGTTCATTTCCTTTGCCCATTTTTTAAATTGGTTGTTGAATTTTTCTTTGATGTACAGAAACTATGTTAGAGAAATTAGCCTTTATAACTTTATCTCAGTTTATCCTTGTCTTTGTTGTAATTTAGTTTTTAAATTTTTTTTCTTGAGGTATACTGGTTCATCACATTGAGTATGTTTCAGGTATACCACATTTTCAATTGACACCTACATGTATATATTATGTTATGTTTGTCACCAAATGTTTAGTTACCATCCTTCACCATAATGTTGAACTATTTTACTTAATCTATCCATCTCCCTTTCTTTCTGGTATCACTATTTTGTTTTATGGTCTAAGAATTTGTTTTTGTTTGTTCATTTTTTGCTTTTGTATATCTTACATTTGCAGTCAAAACCACAAAACATCACAAAAGTTGGTGTTGAAATGTTTTGACTAGTGGCTCCAAATCAGAGTAAAGGGTTAGCTCATTGCTAAGATATCTTCCCATTCAGAGATTCTCAGGACTGGAATTAGAGTATAGAAACGTCTCCGAAGTTTACATGATTGGGGTCTGAGTTTGAGGCCTTATTAGTTTTTATTCTTCATTATGTATATTCAGCACTTTGCAGGGAATGCTAAAGATAGCAAATATTAATTCCAACAATATTCTCATTATATTTTGTACCTAAATTTATACACTAGTGTTGCCCCAATAAGAATGAAGCACTAAAAACAGAGTATAATTTCTAACTCTTCTTTCAATTTTAAAACAATCTGTGACCATGAAACAACTTCCAGTGTGTTTCAATTTTTGTATCTTTAGAGAGCAATCATGGGGTATGACAGAGGATTTTGACTTTCTTAAACTTTTCATAATGTCTTTTCATCTTCAGTTTTCAAATAGTTTCTTGCTTGAGCTTTACTATCAGTATTTCTTACTGTTTACTTAAACCAGCTGATAAATACATGTCTGTATATGAGCTCCTGGAATACATGTACCATGTCTGATCCAAGTCCCACTCCCTCTTACTTGTTCTACCACAATAGATTCTTATCTGGAGTCCTTGCTTCTTCAGGGTGATATTTTAAAATGCAAGCAAATCAGGTCACTTCTCTAATTAAAACTATTCTGCAGTTCCCTAATGCTCACAGGATAAAACCCAAGCAACTTAAACTATTTTAAAAGGGAACCTGTATGACCTGCTCCCTATTCCTGTCTTGTGCCAGCTCTTGACACTTCTGGTCTGATACTTTACATGCCAGATACATTGAGCTATCTGGAGTTCTTCATACCATTGTGATTGTGACTTTTGCCTCTATACCTAATAGGCCCTCTGTCTGGAATTTATTTTCTATTTATCTGGCTAAGTCTGACAAAAACTCAAGTTTTAAGAGAAACTAAGTAAGTACCTATGAAGCCCATTTCCTTTTCCAGGACCACGGAAGAGATTTCCCAGTCTCCCTCACCATTTGATTGAGAGGCAGAAGTGGTGACAACTGCTGCTTCCAGGCATGGCTGTGAAACTACAAAAGCAGTCACAACTCTGCTTATATGCATGGAAGCTACATATACAAGCAATGGCACCATAAGGAGGAAGACTATGTTTCTGGATTATCACTGGGAGAAAATGGCCAGGAGAGTCATTTGACCTGCTTCAGAATATGCTTAACTTTTACTGCACTCAGTTACTAAGATTTGGGGACTGTTTGTTATAGTAACTAATATTACTCAACCCATTAGCATACAACCTCAATTGAAAGGCCTTATTTTACCCTTCAGGTTGAATAAATTACCTTTCAGTTTCTTTTGTGCTCTCATAATTCAAGCTACCTTGAATATCTCTGAACATCTTGAATACCTGAATACCACCTAAGGTACTTACCACATGATATAGTGATTCTGTGTTTACTTCTGTCTCTTGTTAGTGTGTGAACTCTTTGAAGGTAGGGACCATACAAATACTGTTTCTGGTTGTTTTCTGTTTTTAATCCGCAAGAGCAGAATATGGAACGAATCTTGGAATATGGTAGATTATCATTAAAAGTTTGGCAAAAAAGAATAAAAATCAATCAATGGAAGGATGGGTGAATTAAATGAGCTTACAGAAGTATCTTGAGTTTTTTCCAGCAGTCAAATGAGGTGCTTTTCTGTGACCATGTTGGAGCAAGAGGTGTGTTGCTAATGTGGGGCCCTTAATTACAATTTGGGATTGAAAATAGAAGGAGGTAAAGCATCTCTGTTCTTTCCTTCCAAACTTAAGAACCTTAATTAAAATTGAGTGATGAAGGGCTGTCCCCTTGCCAGCAGCCCACAGCTCATCCTGTAATCAGGAGCCTAAAGAGTAAATTAAAATCAGTGCCAATAAAATTAAAACTACCATGGGGCATATTTGCAACATAATTTAGTGTGGAGTTTGCTTCCTCCTAGACACCAGGGAGGAAATGGGTTTTATTCCCTCTATATTCTGAGCTGCTTCCCTGCTTCACCTCACTTGGCACAGGCCAAAACCTGTGCTTGGTACTGTGATATGGTGCTGAATCTTTCACATTTGGGCAGCGCTTCAGGGTTTATCACATATCCAGTGCAAAGAAGGAAGGGAAATGTAAAGGCAGAGGGGTTTATCTCAGGTCTGACAATGAGAAAGAAACTGAAGCTTAGGCAGGGATAATGGTAAGTTGAGAGCTGTGATTCCCTTCTTACAGAGGAAGGCCTAGTGCGCAGAGACTTTAAACAACTTCCCCAGGGTAATGGAGCAGGAAGTGGTAGAGCAGGGCCTTAAGCTCAGGCCTCTGCTTGGTTACCAGCCTTTGCCCTGCATGCCGATGTGTTCTTGGGAGCTCAGGATAACTACCCCAATGAGAGTCGGGCAAGCCCCAGGGCAGGTCCCTTCATCTCTGAGCTGGGGGACAGTGAGGTCTGGAGACTGCTTCATCCTCTCTGAGATTAGTCTCTCCTGGGACCTCTGAGGGAGACAAAGAGCCTCAGAAAAATTTCAGACAACTCCACCTGCTGAAATTTGCCCTCTGAAGCTGTTTCCCTATGGGCCTCAAGCAAAAAAGCCCCAAATCCTTTCATATATTATCAACTAAAATATCTCCCTTTTAAAAACGTTAAAGTTGATATAATAGAAGTCAGGGCATATACCTGTAAGTGAGAAATTTTTAGAAACATAGAGAAATCTCTTTAAAAACTGATCAAACAAACAAAATCATATAAAGTTCAGATCTCTGAAAAGGCACGTTTATGGCTCCCTTGGGTATACCACGAATGCAGCTGGACAGAAATCCCTTCCATAAAGAATAGGAAAAAGCCAGTAGGGACAGAAAGAGGAACCAGGAAACCACATAAGAAACCAGACAGCTAGCCCAAGGGAATGAGGGGTTGCACTTCCAGTGCCTCTCCAGCTCACACTCTGGCCTCACAAGCTTGTGCCTTCCAAGTGCATGCACATCCTCCTAGTATCTGTAGCTGCTCTTCCTGTAGGTAGGAATGGCCATTCCTTCCCTTCTTTTCCCTTCCTGATAACATCTTGCTTGTCTTTCACTGCTTATTCCTACCTATGGCTCCTTTTCTGAAAGGTCTGCCTTGATTTCTTGCAGGGACAGCAGCTCTCTTCTCCAGACTCCCACAGAGTTTTAAAATATGTTTCTGTCAAAGCATATATCCAGTTTACTCATTCATGTGCTCATTCATTCATTTGACTAATCGGTCCTGTGAACTTATTATATGCCAGAACCTAAGGCCTAGAGTGAACAAGATGGATGAGGTCCCTGCCTTCGAGGAACTGACACCCTGGTGGGGATCAAAGAACCTAAACAACCAAGCCTGGTGATCACAGATTGTAAAACGCTCAGGTGAGCATGCCTAGGGATGGGGGATAACTGACTACACGGGGCAGAGTCTATTTTAATAGTGCCATCAGCAAAACCCTCTGTCATTTGAGCTGCATCTTCAAAGATGATGATAACAAGCCACTGAAAAAAGCCAGCAAGAGAATTCTGAGCAAATGAAGGCTCAAAGCAAAGCATTTTCATAGAGCAGAGGGAAAGTTGATGACTAGATGGAGAGAAACCGTGATCTGAGCCTCAAGAGCCCAGGCACCTCGCAGGCTGGAGTGAGCGAACTTCTTCTGTGTGTTGTGGAAAGTTTTTCTAAGGGCAGAAAGCTGTCATTATCTATTGTGCAGGTAATGAATTTTAGTGAGATATGAGCACCAGCAGACCCATGGTTCCCACAAGATCCATGGTTCACCCTAGTATGTTCCTAGAGCGTATTACAGTCTGTGATCATTGTGCTTGGTTATTTAGGTTCTTTCATCCCCACTGTGTCAGCTCTTCAAAGGCAGGAATCTCATCCATCTTGTTCACCTCTAGGCCCTAGGTGTTAGCATATAATAGGTTCACAGGACCCATTAGTCAAAAGAATGAATGATCACATGAATGAGTAAACCCGATACATGCTGTAACAGAAGCATATTTTAAAACTCTGTGGGTTTCCAGAGAAGAGAGCTGTTGTCACTGCACATGGTAGTTTGAAGGTCAGTGGAGAATGGGGATGAAAACAGAAGGATATTTGTGATATATATTTTGGCCACCTCTCTACCGAACCCGCACATAGATTAAATGGAGAGAGAAGCAAAGATGGACCAAAGCTTTGTTTCATAACAACTGGGTAGATAGTGGTGCCATGCAAAGAGATGGAGAAGAATGAAGGCTAGTTGGTATGGTGGTGAGGAAATTGAGAGTTCTGATATGGATTTCTGTTGTGTGAAATGACTATTGGACACCATATTGTAAGTGTCAGATAGGAAGTTCGATGTATGAAAATGGAATCCTTGGGAGAGGACTGGATTGGAGACAGAAAGGTAGGCATCCTTAGCACAGAAGTATTTGGTTGAGAGGGTGTGAATCAAGAAGAATCTTGGGAGTAAACCTGCATCCCCCTAAAGTTGAGAATTTAGGTAGAGGAAGAAGGAAGGGGATTGCCAAGTGGCCAGAGATGTAGGAAGAAACAA
Organism: Uropsilus gracilis; assembly: GCA_004024945.1. Taxonomy (NCBI): domain Eukaryota; kingdom Metazoa; phylum Chordata; class Mammalia; order Eulipotyphla; family Talpidae; genus Uropsilus; species Uropsilus gracilis. Next base: position 11,059 of record PVHY01003651.1, on the reverse strand, counting down.
GGACAGTGCATTTCATGAAAGCCAAGAGTAAATTTTAAAAGGTTTTAAGGAGGGAGTGGTGTGTGAGCCCTGTAAGGGCTAGAAACGTGCCTGATTCAACTCTGTATCTCTGAGATATACCACAGAGGCCCACTTCAGTAAGTACCTGGAGGCATTTTCTGAGTGACTAAATACATGGATGAATAAATAAATCAAGTATCCTGGACTCAAAGGAAGCAAAGGAAGGGACAATGAGTAATATAGCATCTACCATGTGTCAACACTCATTCATCCTCCCACAATTCTATCAGACAGAAACATCACTTACCAATAAGGAAATCTAGGAATGGAGAGGTTTAGTAACTTGCAAAGGTACCCCCAAATCACATTATGATAACTGGTAGAGACCAAGAAATCTGACTCTAGGTCCATGTTCTTTTCCACAATGCCATCAAAAGTTGTTGACACTGGTTGAGCCATACATCCTTCTGAAGTACGGTCCTGCGATAATCTTTATCCTAAGTCTATGAGGTAAGTACTTTCATCAATAAATGAAGGGAATAAAACAGAAAGCTTGCGAGTGGTAGAGCTGGGATTCAAACCCAAGTCTTTCCAGCATTGAGCTAAATGCTTCATCTCTAAGCTATAAAGAAGGACCTACCCCCTCCATCAGTGGCCTGACTTCAACAGAATAAACTTCAGGACAAAGGAAATATGTGAGGGTAGTACTTAGGTAAGGGGAAAATATATCAGTGGAAGCAATTTGAAAATTACAAACATTTTCTACCTCTAATTTGTCTCACAATCCTACTTCATTTAAAGTAAAAGCTGCATGTAAATAGAAGCATGTCTGCATCTCTTTCTAAGGATCCAGGAAGAGCCAGATCTGGCCTGGCATGGGAACCTTCCCCTGCTTCCAGCTCTCCCTGGAAAAAAAGGAAAGACTGGAGACTCAGCACGGGAGCCCTGGGCTCGTAATAGATCTCTCAGGGAAAAGGTGAAACTTCTGACTTCTGTTTCCTGCTCTGCATAGTGGTAACTGGTGATGATTATGATGATAGAAGAAGGGTATTAATGGAGTATTATGATGATAGAAGAAGGGTATTAATGGTTTGGGGAACTGGTAGACTTGGCACCAGGTGTCAGCTTGGTCAAAGCTTTTTTTCATGATCTCTAGAAGTTGCTTCCTGTCTCTGAAACTCAGTGTCCTCATCTGGAAATGGGGTTTATAATCCTAACTTCATAGGACTGTCAAGAAGTTAAATGAGGTTACTGGTTTTATGTCTATCAAAGTGATAGCTATACTCTCAATGCATTGTTTCCTATCACACAGTGATACCACATGCAGGTGTTTTGCTTGCCACTGGGAATATGGACCTCCTGGAGCTCAAAACTTTGCAGGGAAAAACTTTGCATTTTCAAGTAATTGCATGTGCAGTGAAAGGTTTGAAGGGAGATGGAAGGCACAGAACTGAGAGGAGTTTGGGGACACAACTTACTTAAGTATAAATTTTCCCCTTATTCACTAGGGCATCTTTTGACAATAATCATCCTCTTGTGCTTTTGTAGAGTTTATGAATTGTTCTTACACCAATTAACTCATTTGATTCTCCCAACAGTCCACTGAAGTAAATAGGATCATGTCTCAGAAGAAGGTCAGACACAGCTTGTCAAGATCTCATAGCTGGTTAAGGTCTGAACCAGAATTCTAACTTCTATCTCACCCTCTTTTCAGCTTCTGCTTGATTCTTACCTTTGGGGGGTTACCCAGGGTGCACTCCTGCACCAAGAGTGGACATAGAAACAAGTGGAAAAAATAGACCTTCCCTAAGAAGCCCCAGTCTGAACAGGAAGATAAGCCAAACCAAGAAGAGGACTGAGATATAATATTTAAGTCTGTGAGAGCCAAGGGACATTTTAATTTCATAATTAAAAGTTAATGTTGCTTCATTATAAATCAAAGGCTGGTGAAACTAGGGCACCCCCAGGAACATATTAGGAACTCAATAAATATGAGTGGCCTGAATGTTTGGAGACATCTCCTGTAGGAGGTTGTTAGCTTATCCAGAGAATACTAGATTAAGTTTAACTGCCAAGCTGGGGGTGTGATTGGGGCCTGAGCAAATGCTCTTTTTTTTTTTCTCCAGAAAATTCATTTTGACTGTCCTACTCATATGCTCTGTGACTCTGGAAAAGGCTGTCTCTCTCTCTCTTCTGTTTCCTCAGATTTGGTGTCTTCTCCATGCTCAATGTATGCTGAGGGTCTTAAAGCTTATAATCATTGCATTGCTACTTTGAGCTACTTCTTTTTTGTTGTCTTCCATTGACCTCTGAGTGCCCTGCAAGCTTCCTTACCTGATATTCTTCAAGACCTGAGTGCACAGTCGTTTACCTTGGCCTAACCTTGGGGCAGAAACCTCTGCAAGGCAACAATTCAGCCACTTCCCCCATGCCAATGCAGTTTTCCCACTTGGCAGAGTAGATATCACTGTTTTTCAAAGAAGTGTTTAGAGATGCCAACATGCTGAAATTATGTATTTTATCCCAGAGAAAAATAAGATAGTTCCTATCTGCTTTATTCAGTGTAGGCGGCTAGAGAGGAGGCGGGAAGAACAGTACAGGCAGGGATCTGCTACCTGTTCCACTAGTCTTTCTCTGCCCGGTTCCCTACTCTCATCCCTCCTTTATGTCCGCTCTCTTCCTTTTCTCATTCCTTCTCTGCTTTTTCTACTGTTCCCATGGGTACTCTCTCTTTTTTCAACTGAAAGAGCACACAATTCTTTCAGGTGCCCTGAGAGACCTGTGTGAAGCTTGGTGGAAGTACAGCTGATTCACTGGGTGGCTAGGCAAGGCCTGCTCTAAGAGACAATTGCTGAACAAGGGGCTGGTGAATAAGGCATCATTGAGTAACTGATAGGAAAGGAAATCCCAGGGAGGAGAAGAATTTGCTAGCCAGAGGAAGCTGTGTGAGCAAAAGCACCCAAGCCAGAAACTACCCTGATAAGGGAACCAGCAGGTAGTTTATGGAAATATAACATGATCGAGGTTGCACTTTGGCAAAGATTGTTGTGGAGTCTGTGACGAGCAGGAATTGAAGGCTATAAGACTCCCAAGTATGTAGAAGAGTCAGGTTCTTTTTGTTATGGTCCAAGTGAGAAGTACTTGAAAAATGATAGGGTTCTGATTGAATGCAGGGCCAGGAATGATGAGAAGGGTACTGGAATGTTATGAAGTAAGACTGGCAGTTCTGGATATAGTTGCTAAATTGGTTCTGATTCCCAGGTTTCCGACTTCGGTGGTTGGATGGACAGCAAGTCGACTCACTGAGGTCATCTTTGTCTTCATCTCATCAGTTTGATTTGGGTAGTTGCATCCTTGGCCCTTGGCCCAAGTAAGATCTTATAAAAAGTTTGATGTTATTAATTTGTGACATTTTGATCCAAACAAGTTGATTTTTCCTAAACGTGGTAATTTGAATGAAAGAAATATGTTCCCCATATAATTATGTATTCTCTATAAAAATAGAACATTGCTAAGCATAAGAATTGCATGGTTTTTGACAGCATAGACAAAGTTTTCTTTTAAGATCCAAACACCTAAATATGCATAATCAAACATTGGTAAATGGGACAAAGGCAGGGGTTTGCTCAAGCTATTACTTTGGCTTTCATGCCTCTGAAGAGAAGACTTGGGCTGTTTCTGATGCACATGCATCCAGAAAACAGCAAGGAGTGGGAAGGTGGTGAGATCTGAGCATGGGCCAGATAAGAAAGGATGGGGACAAACCAGGCTTTCTCTCTTGACCAGAAGCAATCTCAGAACAGTGCAGACTCCTTTATCCATAGCTATGTGAAAAGCTTTATCAGAATCGCATAGAATGAGTTTGTGGCTTCTCTATTTCCAGAAATTGCTCAGAATTTTGCCTCCCTCACCTGCTTTGCTTTGATATGAAATACTATCAACAATTTGTTCACGATTTGTTCACCACAAAGATCATCTCATTACACCTGTTTCATACATGGCTACACTGTTCCAGATCACACAGACAGGAGGAGGTGGCAGAGTTAAGGATAGAAGTTACATCTTATATCTACAGTATGAATTCTTCCCACTATACTGTCTGCCTTAATCATCAGTTTTTGGCCTGGTCTTGGGGGACTCACAATGGGTAGATCAATATCTCTATGTCCAACCTCACTTCCTACTGCCTGCTAATAGCTAGCTAATGTCTCACCATGACCAGCTGATAGCTTATAGACCATGCTGTGCCTGCTAAGGCTTTGTTTGTTCCATGGCCTCAACCAAGAATGCCTTGATCTATCTAAGCTTCCTCCAAGGCCCCTGAAAAGCATCTCTGTCCCTGTAAAGACTTCCTCAACCTATCTGATATGGTTGACTATGCCCTTCATCACTTATATTGTCCCTCAATCCTCCTATTTTATTATACTCATCTCTCTCTTTAATGACTAGAGTTTTATGGGTATATTTTCCCCACTGGACCAAGCACTGGTCAATAACAGAAATCCTTCTGGTACATAGTAGCTACACTTATTGAATGAATAAATGGGTGAGTTAATGGCAGAGAAGAAAATGTCCCTAAACAGAGACGATGTCTATCCTTGACCTCCTATGAGAGATGTCATTGCAGAATAGGGAGAGAGAAGGTTAGGCATCAGAGGATATATGATAAAAAGTTCTCCCTTATTGTGGGTTCTCCCACCCCACCCCACCCCCGCCAGATTGCTATTGGAACAAAAATAAAGAGTACATCATAAGCAAAGTTGTATTTTCTGTTTATTGCCACCAGGTTAATAATCGTAATGGTGCGAGAAGAAAATGAGGTGTTATGTAAAATCCTGCATTGCAGATTTTGCTGCTGATGTAAAGAACTCAATAAAGTGTAACACTTTAATCATAGAGATAAAAATCACACAGCAGCTTCCCACAGGCTCCCAGAGCCTTAAGACAAAATAGTTGTGGGGAAATGAGAGATGAGAGAAGAATCTTATCAGGCATCAGAAAAGTTGTTTGGGCTTTTGTATTTTTCTCCCTTCATCTCTAGAAAAACAGAATAAAATCTTTCTATCTTCTTCCAACACATCTTGTATGAATCTCTGTATCCTCTGGAGAACATGTTCAGACTTCTGGGGGAAGATTTGTTCATTCTTTGCAAAAATTGATTTGTTTAAGGAGAACTGAATTCTTGCCTTTTAGGTGACTCTGTGGCCTTTAAGAAAACAGGAGTTGTCTCTGAAAACAAAAGCAAAATTGGGATGGGAGCTAAGAAGTTTGGTAATAGTAAAACCTCTATTTTTTTATGATGGTTTTGTGATGCAGGGAAAAGATCATAGCAGGTGAAAGATTGTATCAGGAGATGGGAACTCAGCCAACCTTGATAAAATCAGCTCCTTACCTCTGTGCCCCTTTCATCATTCTTCAAATATGGGCCTGTGCTAGATGATATTTAAAGGTCACTCCTGCTCTGACACTTTCCTGCCTGCAAGGCTCTGGGCAAGACGGCTCTTGACACTGACTGTTAGGTCCGGGACTAGTGCAGTAGTCACACATCTACACGCTGCTTCATTCAAAGCAGCCCCTTGTCTCCCCATTACCCAAACCAGTTCTCCATTCTGCCCCCAGCACAACCAGTTCACAGCAAGCTGAAGCCCTATACACATCCTGGAAACAGACGACATGTCAGCATGAAGCCCTCTAGAAAATGTGCCTATAGAAAAGAGGGAATACACTGTATCCAGAGCAGAGTCAGAGAAGGGGAGCTCTGAGAGGTAATGGGGGCTGGATCACTGGGTCTTACGGCCCATTGAAAGGTTGTCACCATCCCCAGTTGCAACCCCAGAAGACTTCCTCATGGAGCTCAACTAGTGCTTGCAGATGGGGAAACAGCACTGGAGTGTTGGAGAAGGCTTTCCTAAAAAAGGAGAGCTTTGGAATTGCAGAATCTAGGCTCAGTCCTTGAGCCAGCTGTGTGACATGTAAGGGAGTCACCCTATTTCTTCAAGCCTTAGTTCCCTTGCCAGCACATAGCAAAGGACCATACAACCAGTCCTTTCACATGTCTGAAACAATAGCAGTGGATGCCCAAGCACTGGAAGCACGGGAAGCTTTCACTAATATCTTTTCACACCGTAGTGATTTTCCAGCTGTTTTTTTGAGAATAAGAATATATTCTAGGCTTCATTGCCTAATACAGTAGTATTTACATTAACTTAGACTAGTCTCAAAGATATTCAGTTCCTTAGTTGTGCCGGCCACATTGCCAGTGTGGTCAAAAAGAGGATGGTGTAAAAGAGCACTACCTTCAGTACCGAGTTCTGTTGAGCAGAACTTTGGAGTATGGAAGCATTTGGAGTGCGTTGACTTACATGTACAGTTACACTTGCCCAAACCTGTTTATTCACACACACAAATACACATTCATGTCCAAACCACATACGCAGAGTTTTTAGGTTAATGATAATGTTTCCTTACTAAGGGAAAATAAATCTAAGTTCAGACTCTGAGTCATATAGAGAATCAGGCTCTCAGCTACATGATTCACATTGAACAGTACACAGCTTAATCTTTAAAACAAGTCTCACAGAAAGTATTATCCTCATCTTGTTGTTTCTAACACTGAGGCTCAGAGTGTTCGGTAACTTGACTGAAGTCAATAGTGCTTATAAACAGCAGAACAGGACTTCCTCTCCTGTTTATAATATTTCTTCTTAAGGGGCATTTCAGAGATTCCGGACTGACAGGGCAAAGTCACCAAGAACTCTCTACTGTCTTTGTTAAAGATGTTGGTAGTTGGAAGTGCCGGCAACACTCCTGGCCATCCTGGATTAGTCAACAACTATAGAATCCCACAAAATCAATCCTTCAGACTTTCCACCTGGTTTCCTTGATATGTGGATGGTGGCAGTGCCAGATCTGCATGGGACCAAGTCAAATTGTGTGGAAAGCCAAGTCCTGGGAAGCACATGAGTGGAGTGGAAGGGGTAGAAAGATTCAGAAAACTATGAAGAAAGAAGGGACCCTCCATGCTATCTAGTGAAGTAGTGAAGTGACCTTTTTAAGGTTTTTGTGTTTTGTTTGTTTAAGAAATTTTGAACATTAACTTAATTTTTTCACATTTTTTGTTGATTAGTTATCTTTTACATTGTTGTGTACCCCAGAGTTCTCTCACCACATGTCACCCCAAGACTGCTATTTTTTAAAGATCTAGTAACTCAAAAATTACATGGGGAAAGGTGATCTGTATTGTGGAGAGGGTTGCATATGGCGGGGGTACTGTGGAATGTCCAGGTCAGGGACTGCCTAGAAATACAGAAAGAAGCATAGCCAGACAGTCAGAAAGAGAAACAGATAGATAAACAAGCAACCAGACAGATAGGCAACAAGTTAAAAAACACATACCAGATGATGGTTCACAGGTGATAAGGTGGTGGGAGAACCTGTGGTAGATAACTATGCAAAATAAAACAAACAAACAAACAAAAAACATATAGCAGAATCTTCTATTCTAGAATTTGCAGTTTTTTGCTAAACTCTGAGCCTCTAGAAGACTGGTATTGTTTCTGATTCATCATAAACCCCTCTCTCACCACCTATACAGTAAAGTGTCCATTTTAAACTGATAAAAACAATGAATGTGTTTGGGGGGGCGGGAATAAAACATGCAAGAGTGTGATAGAGAGATGAAAATAATCCTTCATATTTGTATGGTAATTTGTAATATATAAAAAGGTTTTACATGCAAAATCACACTTAATTCCTCATCTAGCCTTTTGAGGCTGGTATTATGATCCTCATTTTATTGATGAGGGACCCATGGCTGAGAATGGTGCAGTGACTTCTCTGGGATGATAAAGGGAGGTTGAGGGACCAGTTAAATAGGCGGGTCTGATAGAGGTGCAGACTGATAACTAGACAGTTCTAGGCAAACAGAGACAAGACAGAGGAGACCCAGCCACAGATAAATGATGAAGACAAATGGAGATTGATGGGTAGATGGTGAATGAACCTCCAATTTTGCTTCCTTCAATTCATCCTCAACTCACGGCTAAAGATATCTTTCTAAGCACAAATCTGACCATGTCACTCCTCCACTTAATAAACCTCTATGACTTCTCTAAAAACTGAAGGATAAGGTTCTTTCCTGAAAAGCATTTATGATCTGACCCCACTCAATTCACTGGCCTTATATCTTATCCTGTTTCCACAGTTCCTATACCCCAGTCCTAGAACCTTTCTCAAATCCCAAGGAAGTCATGCCAATTTCACCATTCCACTTTTTGTTTTTATTACATGGTTTTCCTCTCACCTTAAAACTCTTTCCCCCAAGCATGTGGGTGCCTTGACAGTTTGTACGTATTCTTTAAGACTTGGCATCAGCATTGTTACCCTAAGAAAGTCTTTCCCAACAAGATAGGGCTCACTTTCTGTCCTCCCAATTCTTCTTTATTAAGGAGTCAATAGAAGAGGAAGAAGACAAACCAAAATAAAATGTCCTGAATTTAGGTCCTGTGCTTTCCCCATATGAACTGCATGACACACAGGAAAAGTGATGTGCCTGCACTGCCTTGTTTCCTCAACTCTGCAGCAAACCTGATGCTATCTACCCCCAGAACAATGTCGGGATTAGAGAGAATAAAAAAATGCCTAGTGTTGTGTAATATACTCTACATGCACAAGCTGCTGCTGTTCTAGCATGAGTATTGCACCCCAATATTCTGACTTGGGGCATGCCACCCACAGGACCATGAGCCACCAGAGGGCTGAGTGTAACTCTTCTCACCTCTTCAGTGTGCAGCATCTGAGATATACTGGGGCTCACTGACTACCTGCCACCTGAGGTACTGGTGAGAATTGCTTCCTGCACAACCTGTTTTCATCCCACAGGAGCACTGGGAGGAGGGGAGAAGCTGGAGGAATAAGGTGGAGGTGTATCCCTGAAGGTGAGCCTGAAGAAATGGGTGACAGAAATCTATATTAAGTTTATGTTGTATGTTTAGGTTTAGAGTGTATGAATTTTGAAGCTAAAAGATGATATTCATGTAATTTTTGTAAGGGACTGCTTTGCCCCCTCATCTCAAAAACACAGACCTCTTGTGTTCAGCTGTAGTTGCCATTAATCATGTTTAGGTGCTAAAGTGTCAGATTAAGTAATCTAAAATATTCCAAGTTACATTTTTTTTTCTCTTTCAAGGTTTCCTCGTTTCCTTCTGACTTTTGTTTTCCCAGTGGAGTCACAATTCCTTGACATTTTCTTCTTCATTTTCCTGCCTTTCCTCTTCCCACACATCCTCTAGACTGGGCTCATCTTCTTCCCCAAGAAATTAGTTTCTAGGTGAACAAGGAGACACTCCGCCTCTCATGCACACATACAAGCTGGAAAAGGGGGACAGTAAATACAGCTCTCAGTATGGTCTAGGACAAGAGACAGTCCTGTGGGTGGGGAGCAGGGGCTAGCAGTGGGGAAATGAGCCAGAGTCATTTTCTCTGCCCCTGACTGCCAGAGCAGGGCCTGCAGGTCATAAACACCCATGAGACGTTGGGCCAGAGGCTTCATTGAGATTCTGCTCACAGCTAAAACTGCCGCCAAGCCTGCCCAGCTCTGTCAGCTGCCCTGATATCTGTGTGTGAAAAACGGACAGGTTGCCCAGCCCTCTGGCAGCCTGACGAATGGCTTAGAAGCAGGCGTGGGGTTCTCTGACTGAGGGCTCTGGGCTTCAGTGAGGGGTGGGAGAAAAATATTCTTCTGTCAGGTGACCTGACTTTCAAGGCCAGAAGCAGGGAGAGTAAGAGAGAGCAGGATTGGGGGTTAAAACTGAGGATAGGAACCACTCCTGATTGAGCCAATGCTCATCTTATCCCCAGGGCAGAGAACTGAAGGGACTGGGAGTGCACTCATTCCCTGGGGGCAAGTACTCACTATAGTACTACAAAAAGATTTTTCCCATCACCTGCAAAATGAGATTAGTAGTAATATACCTCTCTAGTAGGACAAAAAGTAATAGAGTTAATACAAATAAAGTACTTCTGAAAAATAGAGTCTGCTACTGGCAAGTGTTATCACTTACTCTTAAAACCCAACAATTCTTAAGATTTAATGAGCATGGTAAGTATATTCTGCTAAGTTTTACACATTATCTTATTTAAGTTTCATGTAAATCAGAACTTTAAATCATATACTCATGTTAAGAGAAAGAAGATTCAAATAAGGCATCTTAGTTTTCCACAGCTGAGTAAGAGAAAAAAAGGATTTTAAATCAGTCTGCACAATGACAAAGTACATGCCCTCAACCAATAGATTACACTATGGATGAGTATTTTGCATGTTTGTTTGCATCTATGTAAGGTTATTTCTGTTGGTGTAATGCAAATGAGATCTTTTTTAATTCTCTAGTCAGAAAAAAAACAAAACTCAAAATAGAAATCAACCTTGTTATATTTAAAGTTAAAGTGTTGCAACATTCCACAATAGAGAAAAGAAAAACAAAAAGCCAGGATCAGAGATGGGGAGATCTCTTGATCCTGGGAGGCAGGGAGGAAGGAAGTGGGAGGCAAAAGCAAGGTTGAGCAATGACCATCAGTTACACAAACTGGCAGAGGATGGGGGTGTTGGTGGTGCTTCTGGAGGCCTGGGACTCACTACTTTGGGGTATCAACTACCTGAACAGACAGAACAGAGTCATAGTTATTCATTCCCTCAATTAATATTCACTGAGCAACCCCCTTGTGTCAGACCCTATGTTGACTTGTGGGATTGAAGGAGAGGGCAGTTCCAGGACCTCAGGAATTCATGCTTCCTGGGATGGCAGAGACAGAAACCAAGCAGAGGGGTCAGTGCTATGAGAGACCAGCACAGGGGCTTGTGGGGCTCAGTGGAAGGAAGGGGAAGATAAGACAGACTGAAGACACTGGGTCTTTGTGGAGAATTCAGTATCTGTCACAGTGATGGATATGAAGTTAAGCAAGAGCAGTGCTGTCTGTCCCTATGAGGTTAGAGCTGAGGCTTGAATCTGGTCTCAGTACTAAGATGAGAGTTAACAAAATCACCTGAAGTCCTATAAACAAG
>PVHY01003650.1:94451-104818 GCA_004024945.1 Uropsilus gracilis | reverse complement strand
AAAAAAAAAAAAAAAAAAAAAAAAAAAAAAAAAAAAAAAAAAAAAAAAAAAAAAAAGAAAAGATACCAAGACAGGAAAGAAAGAAGCAAAACTGTCATTTTCAAATGACATGCTTTTATACACAGAAAATGTAGGCTCTGTTAAAAAAAAGATAATAAATGAATACAATAAAGTTACAGGTTAGAAAATCAATATACTAAAATTAGTTGCACTTTTCTACACAAGCAATGAACTACCAACAAGAGAAGTTAATGAAAGAATCCATTTACAGTTGCACTAAAAAGAATAAAGTATTTAGCAATAAATTTAAACAAGGAAATAAATGACTTCCATACTGAAAATTATACGTTACGGGGGGGGGGGGGGATGAGGATATAAAAAAGTGGAAAGAACCCTTGCTCATGGAGTGGAAAAATTAGTATCACAGATGCAATGCAAATCCTTCTCAAAATTCCAATGGCAATTTTCATGGAAACAGAACGAAAGTTCCACAATATTTTTGTAAATACACGGTTCTCTCAATAGTCAAACAATTCTGAAGAAAGGAAGAATAAAAATGGAGGAGTCATGATCCCTGATTTGAAATTATTCCACAAAATGATCATAACTAAAGTAGCATGCTATTGGAATAAAAACAGAAACACAGATCAAGGGAGCAAAACTGAGAATTCAGAAATAAATCCCCAAACACAGCAAGTAATTTATGACTCAGAAGTTAAAAGCACAAACTAGAGTAATGAGATTCTCTTTAATAGTGATGCTGGAAAAACTTTACAGCCACATGCAAAACAATGAAATTAGACCACCACACAGAAAAATTAACATAAAATGGACTAAAGGCTTGAATATAAGGCATGAAACTATAAAAATCACAGAAAAGAACATAGATGATAAATTCTTTAACACTGGTTTTAGTGATGTATTTGTGAATATTTCTCCTAAAGCAAAGGAAACAAAAGCAAAAGCAAACAAGTAGAACTACATCAAACTCAAAAGCTTCTGCATAGTGAATGAAACCTCCATTAAAATGAAAACAAAAAAACCCTAGTAAGTGGGGAGAAATGATGCCAATCACATGTCAGAGGTTAATATCTAAAAATACATTAAAACAACTCATACAGCTACAGATGGTACACAGAAATGTGAAAGATGTTTATTTTATCATTTATTAATATGAAACTATAAACCAAAACAACAATGAGATTATTACCTCATACTGTTTGTTGAGAACAGTTCTTCTCAAGAAAACAAGAATCAAGAATTAACAAGGATGTAAAGAAATGGGTACCCTATACATACATCATTTGTGGGAATGTAAACATTATGGGAAAGTGTGGAAATTCCTCAAAAGTTAAGAACAGAAATGCTATATGATCCAACTAGTCCACCTCTGGGTATTTATCCAAAGAATATAAAAACACAATTCAAAAAAAATGTGCATCACATATTCACAGTAGTCAATGTTGGAAACGATTCAGGTATGCATCAACAGATGAGTAAATATAGAAGATGTGGTGTAACACTCCAAGACAGACCTACACTTCAAAATCTATACTACAGACTTCTTCCAGGACACATCTAAGATGCTTAAAAATGAAAGAAAACATAAATAGCTGGGCCTACATCAAATTTAAAAACTTTTGTACAGCAAAAGAGACAATAACCAAAATAAAAAGAAACCCAACTGAATGGGAAAAAATTTTTGCTCTCCAGATAAGTGATATCAAAGATGCACAACGAACTCAGACACCTTAACAAAAACAAAGCAAAAAGTCCAGTCAAAAAAACAGGGAGAAAACGACACTTCTCCGAAAAAGAAATACAAATGGCCCATAGACTCATAAAAAAAAAAATGCTCACCATCACTAATAATCAGGGAAATGCAAATCAAAACCACAATGTGATACCATCTTACACTAGTAAGAATGGCCCGTATCAAAAAAAGGGGCAACAGCAAGTGTTGGCGTGGATGTGGAAAGAAAGGAACACTTTTACACTGTTGGTGAGAATGCAAATGGTCCAGTTACTATGGAAAGTTGTGAGGAGAACCCTCAAACTACTGAAAATGGAACTGCCATTTGATCAAGGAACCCCACTTCAGGGAATCTACCCAAAGGACACCAAAACACTAATTCAAAAGGACACCTGTACTTGGATGTTTATTACAGAACTATTTACAATGGCCAGAATATGGAAAATGGCCCAAAAGAGATAAATGAATCAGAAAGTTGTAGTATATGTACATAATGGAATATTACTCATCAATCAAAAAAGACATATTTGATGCATCTATGATAACATCGATGAACCTAGAAGGAATCATGTTAGTGGAAATAAACCAGAAAGAAAAAGAGAAATACTGAATGATCTCACCTACATACAGAATATAGGGAAAACAAATAAAAGGACAAGTAAAACTTAAAACTAACAAACTACCAGCAGAACTGAAGCATAGAGAGGGGGTGGGGAGGCATGTAAAATCGGGAGAGGGATGGACCAAGAGATTAAGACAATGGTTCACAGGGGACAAGGTGATGGGAGAACCTTGGGGTAGACAAGTGTGGTTAAGAGCAGGTAGAAGTGAAGACTGATTCCAAGGTGTTTATTTAAAACTCAAAGATGGCACAATCTTGGCACATTATCCAAGAGAAAGGAAAAGTCTCTTTGAAAAATTAAATCTTTTTTCCTCCATTGGTAACAAAAAAAGAATGACAAATCAAAACTAGATAACAGACAGAGTATTATACCACTAGAAAGACAAATACCCAAAGACAGACATCTGCACTCGGAACATGTACTCTGCGACAAAGAGAAAATGTGTTCTTTGTTGTATATCAGATTGCCAACATGAATGTCTGATGTTACTGCAGAAGGAAAAAGCAGTAATGCACAATTCTAAAATGTACTCATATTTAAGTGTAACATAACAATAGCGTGTCTTTTGCATATTTGTATAGTCACTTAACCTGGAAAAGCAATTGTCTACACTGAAAAGTCACTTCCTGCTATATATATCATTTATGTTTCTAACGCTTTAATTTAAAATACAGGTAAAAATCAGTAACAGAAAGACAAAATTAATTCTAAACATTTATGGAAATAACCAAATAGATGGAAATTTCAAAACTTTGTTATAATTAAAGGGGACATGAGACACAGATGGAATAAGCAGAGATATAGAGTAGCACTAACAGGTTTCTGAAAAGCAAAAAGAGTTTTTCCACTGTCATCAAAGTGTAAGTGCCATTTAAAATAGTCAAGTGTTCTTTTCATAAGACAAAATGCCCAAAACAGCAAAGAAAAAAGTTACAGAGGGGAAAACTGGAATCGTTTCTAAAGTAACATAGCAAAACAACAACTTGAAGTTCTCGAGAAATTGCTGTATGAAATTTAGGATCGCTCACATTGTATAAATAAGATTACTTTCCCCCATCTTTTAGTTTTGAAAGAACCAGTGCGTAAAAGGAGACAGAAAGTTCTGAAAACAGTTTAAGTTATATTTAAGTGTTATAGTGCCCTGAATTGCCTATTCCCTTAACTATTTAGAATGAAAACTGGGGTTATTACTCAGAATCAGAGTTAATACCAGAAATAACCCTTTTATTAGAGAAATCTATTTATATGGCAGGGCAAACATCTAATTACTAAGCATTTGGTCTTTCTCATGAGTCACCCACTATTCATCATGAGTTTTCACCCCCTCTCTCCTTGAAATCCCAGTTCCTAGTCCCTTCTTTAGCACAGGACATATATCCTCATTTTTCCAAACTGACCGTGGAGTCCTCTTTTTGTACAGGTTTCCAGTACATAATAAAATTGGAATTTTCTCTTGTTAATCTTATCTGATGCTTTTTTACTATTCAGTCAAACAGAGAAGTATCTAAACTTAGAACTATGACTTGCAAATTTATGCTTATCATGTAGGGAAAATGACCAACAGTCTCTTAATATTTTAGCCATCATTAATGATAATCTTCAGACATGAAGAAATACAGAGGAGAATATTTTAATAAATTCTAATATTTATTTATTTATTGTCTTATTCTGTACAAGAAAGCACACTGTGCGGGCAAGTAGAAGGAGTACAAAAATAAGGTATTGTCCAGTTACAAGAAAGTCAGAATATGGTACAGAAAAAGTTTGAGGAAAAAAGCAGATCCTAGTAAGTGCTATAGAAGTATGAAAACCTAAAATGACTTTATTAAGTGGAGAATTAGGAAGGGCTCATATAAAAACTGCCACTATCAGTTAAACCTTGAAGGAATAATAGAATTTTGATGAAACAGTGGTACTTGGGAAGGACAGGGAGGCTGCACACACATATAGCGGTATGAGCTATTTAAAGACTTAAACAATGGCAAGTTTTTTTTTTGGGGGGGGGCTAGGAGCCTTTGCGTACTTGACAGTCAAAAACTTGAATTCTCACATAATTAACAAGAAGCATTAGCAGCTAACAATTGCTTATGCTTATTGTAGCAGCTAACAATTGCTTATGCTTAGGTAATGAGAAATCCAAGGATGGAGAGCCATCTGGTCAGGGGATGATACAATGAATTGAGCAAGAGCTTTTATGAGACTATCTGGGGAAATAGATCTGGGCACAAGAATAAAGGGGAAAATGTTGAATTTTAAGTAATTTGAGATTGAGGTATTTGAAATATCAGTAAAGAATTATTGACATTACCATAGTATTCTGATTTAACTAACTGTTCTGGTTGCTAAGAGCCTTCTTTTTTGTTTACTTCTTAGATCACTAATCTCCAGTTAAATTAGGTTTAATGTTGTATGTACATTAAGATTTAGCAAGAACTGTTCTTTCTGGAGAAAAAATAATCTTTACAGCAAAGCAAGGAACATATACTCACTTGTACCCCTGCCATTTATGTAGCAACTTCCTTGTTTATCAATACTGTTGTTCAGTCTTGCAATTTTTAAAGTGTTGGGCAACAGATTTGCACAAAATAACACAACTTCTCTATATGCTAGTTATCAAGGAAATGAACTGATAAAGTTCTTTTAAATAATTTATTTAATATGCGTCAATGTAGGTGGCTTAACATATTTTTTTAAAGTCTCTGACAGTATGAAAGTACCACTTTCATATGCAACCCTTTTCTTAACTATATATTAATAGTTTAACCTTTTTTTCTAGTAGGCTACTGTACTTATTAGAAATCAGGTTCTGGAATGTTATATCCTGACTTAGTTAATTTTGATACTACAAAATAACTATGGATGGAAGTTGTTCTGTAAGCATATACATAAGAGGCTTTAAGAATAATAAGATGGATGATATAGTGGTGGGAGAACCTTGGGGTATATAATGATATAAGATGAGTGAAAATATATAACCAATTAAAAAATAAACTAAAATTTAAAAAAATTAAAAGATATCTGTCTCTAATATACTTACTTGATTGGAAGTCACGATAATCATAGCAGGCAACAATAACAAAAACAGTATATTCATCTAGTTAGGAGTCAAGTGAGGTAATGTACTGATATGTAACAGGGATAGAGAAATAATGAAGTATTTATTTTGGGTTCTTTAAATAAAGGAGTAGATTTTAGAAAGATTGTGTTTCATTTCTTGATATCTACCAAAGACCATCAGTTTACATCAGTTGTTTGGAAACCACTCAATAGGAAATGTCCAAAAACCAAACAAGTCTGTAGAACATGTGACTTCTTCACTGATTATATTTAAAGAGTACATAGAGTTAGGAAAACAGATGACTGGTAGGACACTGAAGATAGTCTGAATTCTTAATCTTCAAAGAAAAAAACATCAAAAGGTAATATTAATTTGAAATTTGCACAATTATATAATAGAACCAAATGTAATTTTTAATATATATTGGACTTCTAAAAGTCCAATATATTAAGTTTGGGATTCAAAGTTAAAAAAGTAACCAGGTTTGTCCAACATGGACAAGTTTGCATACTCTCAAAATGTGGCAATTTATTAGATTTGAATATAGGATAAAAGAAAATCAGCCTTACTTTTATGATTTTTTTTTTTTTTTACTATGAAGTATTTGGCACATATTTATATTACTATGTCTTCACAGTCCACACCTACTGAAGTATACCAGACTCAGACTCAGATTCAAGTTCTAATTCTTAATTCTGGTCACTTTTAACTATGCACTTTCAGGTAAGTTATGCTCTTTCATCTCATTTATAAGTAAAAGGGGATGACAGTGATCATTTCTGAATTTCTATCATATTCAATGAGGTTTTTAAAACCTGTTGGAATTCCCCAGTGGAAAGGTGAGGTTTCCTACATTTTTCACCTCTTTTAAGAAAGTAAGTTACTGTATTTGTTTATGATTCAAGTGTAAAATTTTTGTAATTATTTTGAAACAGAGGAAAATGATGTTCAAGTTGTCTCTCATCAACCTGTTCTTCCTGTTTGTTAACCTTGAGAGATCATATACATCGACTTCAAATTCTACAGCAGTATTAAATCTCAAAGTGAACATGGACACCAATATAAGCCTGATTTTAAACACAACATCAAATTCTAAAACAACTTCAAATTCTAAGTCAACTCTAAATTTCCAATCAACCAATAAACCCAAGATGACTGCAAGTTCCCCAATAAACCCAAGTTCCAAGAGATTAACAATGATGACAACAAATACAGGAAATGGTAACACCATACTAATTCCTATGAACACCAATCACTTTCTTGTCTATGAAATATTTTTGCTTTTTGGTGTGTATATGAGCTGAAGAAGACTTGAATTGCCTTTACTCCTTTCTCAGTTCATTATTACCTGCTGTGTTAACAAAAAGTCATATAGATATACTTATGTCAACTTAATTAGGAAATTGTTATCTGAGCTTAATTTGATTGTTTGAACATTTTAATTATGAGCTAATTATTATCTAAATATGATTTCCTTCCTTATAAGTACTGAAATTAGTATAAGTAATGTTGGCAAAGCTAAATTGAAACTCAAGAGTCTGATGTTAAAGCTGTAAGTGAAGAAATTACATTGGTGATGTTTAACTGAAATATGCTTCTGTCTGTATCTGTGTGCGTGTGTGTGGGAGATGCAGGACAAGGAGCAGTTACATGCTGTTTTTGTATAATTTTATTTGAGACAAAAAGTGCTAATCTGATAAGGAGAAAATACAGTGCTCTTTCTTTAGCACAATATACCTATATGTGTTACCATATTCCATGAGTAATAACAATAGGTTGTATTATAATACTAAAAGGTATTGATAATGTAAAGCTTCATAATGTATAAAATGGCTGTTCTGATGACAAGATTATGCTGATTTCAGTAAATGTTTGTTCTGCATTTCAAAAAATCATTTGCGAATCAGAGGTCTAGAATTTAGCACTCATTTTCCAAACATAAATATCTCTTATTGCTGACATTTTTATGCTTGTTTAAAAGGCTGATTAATCCAAAACAGCATATAATTTTAATAGCAGAAACATGTTATTAACAGCGCAGTTATTAACGTTTAAAACTCAACTCTTGATTCTTACTGGTTGTGCATATCATACTAAATGTAAGATGCAATAGGACTGACAAACTTCAGAAATAAACTCATTACAAATGATCAATTGAATATCTGCTAAATACGTAGCTTCAGTCCTGAAATTTTGACTTGATAGTTCAGCATATATTTGGGATCTACACATAGCTTTCTTTCCTGTAGGTTGTAGCATATTATTCCATAATATAGAGCTAATAAAATTTCTCAATTATTACATTGCTTTTGAAACATATTGTCCTCAATTATTTGCCTCAATAAACACCGTTGCAACAACTGTCTTTGGATTTATATTTTAATTACTACAGGGCAGGAGCATAAGAATCTATCAGGAAACAGCAGAAAAGATTTTAAACTAAGTAAACTATTAAAATTAGGGAGCACCTTGAATGCCTGACTATAGAACCTAAATCTTACATGGGAAATCAATGGTACTATTTAGCATACTGAAAGAGCAAGATTATGTTAATATTAGATACAGCCCCAAGAAGCAATGCTAAGATAACCTGGAAGTAGTTACCTAGGAGGGTAATGTATTATTACAGGCATGAGCTACTAAGAGTCTTCATAATAGCAATGGAATAAAATGGTTTTAAAAATATTTACAAGGTAAATAATAGTAATATCAAACCATTAGAATTCATTTAAAACAGTCCAATTAATATACATCTAAGAACAGCCTCTGATAAAGGACTAGGTAGTCTAAATCACATGACTATTGCCCCAGGCACATGACTTGACTTAGTTAGGAAGAGCCAGAAATCTACTAGCTGGCCAGTACCTAGTATTAAAGGTTTCGCCAAACAGAGAATCTTTTTAGCTGAATCACATTTTCTTACTGGAATTGTGTGTATTGACGAAATGAAGGAGTTAGTAGCAGGGCTAAAGTTGAAAGGATATAGAAAAAGGTAAATCATGAGGCAGAACTGAACATAAAGTCAAGAGACAGTAAATGAGCATAAACTGGCTCCAGAATGAATGACTACTTAGTTCTGTCTATACTTGGGCAAGTTCTGCTGTATTTATGCTTCCCCTGAGGTCTACCTTAAGAAAATAAGAATGATCTCTTTGCAAAAATAAAAGTCTAACTAAATAACTGATTTGCCAAGATAGCACAGGTAAACCATGACTTAGTAGCTGATAACATGGAACATAAGAAAAAGAGAAAGGAGAAGGGATTATGCTAGCTGAAGTTAGAAGAAAAAAGAAAAATACTGAATGATCTCACTATATATAAAATATAGAGAAACTAAACAAAGGTAAAGAAAAAGCCAAAACTAGCAAATAGATCATAGAACAGAAGCATACAGCAAAGGAAGGAGAAGAAGGGCAAAACGGGAGGGAAGAGCACGAGGGATTATGGTGACAGTTAATGGGTGATATGGTGGGAGAACTATGGGGACTGCAATGTTAGAAAAAATAATTAATTACAAATTATTTTTTTAAAAGATAATGGTAAGAATTTCAAATGATCAGATTTTCCTTGAGTGGGAAAAGATAGTGATATTATTGAAAAGGAGGTCTATTTGACTATACACTGAATTAAGTTTTGGACTTCTCAAATCTAAAAATATCTACGACTATCTGTAAGGATACTGGAACCCACAATTCAAAACATGAACTAGTGCATGTGGTAGTCTAAAATTATCAAATGAGAAATTGGACCTAATTGCTCTTTGACAAAGTGACTCTACAGAGATAAGGCCTTCACACTATCCCCTGGACTTCTACATAGAATGTAGGCCTCAGTCCTCTCTCTGCCCAGATCCACTGTGTCCTGGAGCTACAGTTCCACATGAGGTGAAAATGAAGACCATGAAGAACCATTGTAGATCTGAGTAAAAAATTTTAAAGAACTGAAAACTCTGAAATTAGAGGTTATATAAAAAAATGAAAAAATGGCTCAAATATACTCTATAAAGAACTTTATAGAACACAGAACACTATTGTGTTTTTATCCTCTTTAAAAAAATGAAGAAACAGACTCAAGAAACTAAAATAACTCATCTCAGATTACATAATTAATAAGCAGCAGAGTTGGATATCCTTAGTACTCTCGAGTCACCAAATCATTGAAGTTTTCTGAAAACACCACTGATTCAATCCCACTGAAGGTATCTTTATCATAACCATTTTACTTTTCTTCGGTGTGTTCTAGACCACTCAAGAGAAGGAAGACATCTTATAGTTTCTGATCCTGAAGAGAAAAATCCCAGCTTTGAGATTTTCTAGTAATCTGTTACTTTTGAACAAAGATATGAAGGGAAGGAGGGCACATAGCTTTCTCTCTCACCAAGATTCACTTTTAATTATTTAGATAAAATAAGTCAAAATACAGTTAATATTAAACGTTGGGTTGGAACACAAACAGTTCATATCTAGTACAAATGAAAATTAAAAATTATTGTATGCAATTTTATTTCAGAAAAAAATGATAAAAGTTGTAGAGAAAACGTTCAATGAAAGTAAAGAGGTGTTACTGGAGTTGTTAAAAAGGACTAAGGATAAAATATCAGAATAGTTAACAAATGTTAGTGAAGTGGGAAAGCCCCGGGGTACACAATAATGGACTAATGTAATATAAATATAAATATACATATATATGCAAAAAAAAAAACCACACCAAAAAACACATTTACCAGATTTCGGAAGAGAACAACGGGCCAAACAACCAACAACTGAACATCAACTTAACCAACCAACAAATCGCAGCAAAATGGGAGATGGGGTGACTGGAGGGGGGATACGGAGGGGGGATACAGAGGGAGGAGGAGGGATCAATTAATACACAATTGTGACAAATCAGTAAAATGAATTAAAAAAATCATAAAATCAAAAAAAAAAAAAAA
>PVHY01003650.1:0-94351 GCA_004024945.1 Uropsilus gracilis | reverse complement strand
ACTTAATTTTCTGAATTTTTCACAAGTTTCACTTACACTCCTCACCCAATATTTCTCAATCTTTGCTTCCTACACATTACCAAGATTTTGCCACCCATGACCATTAAATTTACTAACATAATTCCTCAATTTATATTAAATTCATGAAACCTTGAAAGATCACTCTCTAAGCTAATGAGCAGAAATAAGCATAGTCCTTGAGATTCCAAAGTCAGTGGTCTCTTTATTACGTCACATTGTTCGAAGGTTGAATTACTATGAATTTACATCATGTCAAATGAGAATAAAACTGATCAAATCATGTCACAGAGAGTTCTCAAAAGGGGCAGAATGAGGCAAGAAAAGACAATAGCAGAGAATATAATACAAGCATCATACTGACATTAAGGAAATGTTCCTAGCATTTCCAGAAAGGTTTTCTAGGAACTAACCTTGACTGAAGACAGTATGAACAAACACAAATTTCCAGCCTGTGACTTGTGTCATCTTTACAGAGATTTCCAACCATTTCTTTCAATTATTTGTGATTTAACCCTGATGCTGTCTTACACATTACAAAAGGTTTTTAGCTTTAAAAGTTCCAAATTTTCATGCTGTGGGTATTATTTAATTAGAATAAACATGATACATTTTCTTTTATTCTTGGTAATTAATCTCTTGTAGGTAGTATAAAAAATGGTGTTAGAAAGAGAAACAAACATGAAACAAGTAATTCTGAAAAGCAATTTCTAGTATTCTGAACAACATTTTGGGATGGACAGTTCAACCTACTTTATTCTCTCAGGTATCTGTCTTCAATACTAAGTAAATCAAATGGCAAACCTCAAACTTGCTCTATCTTTCTAAAAACTCATTTTAAGAGAATCAAAAACACCGTATTCTTACCTCCGTGCAACATAATAAAAAATAGGATTCCCAGCTTTAGAAGTCCCAGCTTGGTAGAAAATACTTAATGTTTTCAAAGCCTTAAACTCCTCTTTTTCATGTACTTGATGCCTGAAAGATAAAAGAACAGAGTAAGATTTCATATTGTCCTCTCAATGTTTACAAGAATCTGTAACTGAAACAGACTAATGATAAAATATACAAGATGGCAAACTAAGAAGTAACAGGTTTCTTGATGGTCAGTTTGGTGACATATACCAAAAATTTTAAGGTGCTACTCTGTGAACCAGAGTTATTCTTAGAATTGCCTAAGAAAACTACTGAACAGGAATATTAATCACAGAGTTGCTATTAATTTTGGTCACTGTTTTTAAAACAAAAGTCTTTGAGTTTTCATGTATTAATTTTTAAGTGTTCAGTTATCTATGTGTAAAATCACAAAAATGAAAGATGTAAAAATGAGGACTTTTCAGTTCACAAATTAAAGCACTGAGATTCAAAGCATATGTCCATAGATACTTTATAACTACTGAAATATATTACAGTTTCAATTTTAAAAAGTGTGTTAACCCTCGGAAAGGTTCTGAAAATATTACCATGGTTGAAAGAGTTCAGCATCTACAAGTCAAGGACTGTCAAATCAGGTGTGCATTGAGACACATTTTCCTTAACTGTAATATGAAAATATTATCTACCTTTCCTTAACAAGAATTAAATGCAGAAATACCTCAAAGCAATATGATCAATTACTACTAAATAAGATACCACTAAATAAGAAAACTATATATAACCTAAGATACATAAACTAAAACAGACTATAAAAAGAAAGCACATTTCAGTAACTCTATAGAGTAAGTGAAAAATGGGATCTCAAAATATACATATGTAGTTTTTGGGTACATCTTCCCTAATAATCTTGTATTGAATATACAAATGTATCTAACAAGTGTTCTGGTAGTAAACTCTGTGCCCCAATCAAAAAATAAGTAATAATTATTTTAAGGTGGTACTTTACCTAGTCATAAATTCCTCAAACTTTGAACTGGTAAGGTTAAGGCTGGACCAATGTGTATCAGCCACAGGTTTGTGTTCTGGAGGACCCAGATATGCAAGAAGTGTTGCCATCTTGTCAAAAGGTCGTCTTCCAACAGCTTTATGATCCCTAGATATAGCAAACCACTTAGGAAAAAATAGCAGTTCACATTTCATCAATGTACACTTTTTTTTGCTTTTCTTTTTACTGTCAGCTGATATCCCCTGCTGATATGTAAATTGCAACAAAAAGACTTCAGCAGTTACATATAAACCACAAGACCTCTTAGAATGTGATCACTGCCCAAACTATAACATTTACATTAAAAAATCACTTTTTCGAGCATTCCTAACCCGTTACCATTAAGTGGGCAATCAGTGAGTAAGAATAACATTCTAATCAACTTTCCCTCAGAATGAAAAGAATTCATATTAAGAAACCACAACTTAGTAGTTGAAATTACTAACCCTGTTATCAGATTTCTGCTAAATCTGGGTAAGATATTTGACAACTATTAGGTATTTAATATCTCTAAGAATAACAAAATGCTATTTCACACACATCAAATTGGCAAAAATTATGAGGTCTGCTAATGTCAACTTGGTGAGGATATATATAAAGAAACATTTTCACATAGTGCTGATCAAAGTGTAAAGTCGCAGGCATTTACACCCTAGAACCTGCAGTTACACATTAAGGTAATATACAAGGAAAATATAAAAATGACTAAAGTATTTAAGAATGCATTTAATAACATATTTATGTATTTAACAAATACATGACTATTTAAAATAGAGAAATACCAGGAAAACACACCTAAATATCAATTAGGAAACACAAAAATAAACTACAATATAGTATTATTCAAAGAAATACCACGTAAGTTAAATACAAGTAGTCCCCAAAAGACTACTGTGTGAAGAGACTGCTAAGTATATCATTCTTTAATATTTGAAACACACAAAGCTATGTTATATACTTACAGTATCTTATTTTGTGGAAGGGGAAGTAGAACTTTTTTCTTAATGTTATAAGATTTAATTAATATAGCAAATATTAAAGCTATGTCTCTGTCTATAGACATTTTTGCATGTTGGAATATATATATATATATTTTAAAAACAAAAAACCTCCCTAGCATCAAACTACATGAATACCTGAATGATAAAAGAGAAATGAGTGTTTGCTTTTACAATATCCATAGTTTATTTTAGTGTCACACAGATAAAGCACCTTCATCTTTCTATTTCAGGGCACACATCATTCATACCCTGTCTACTCCAATCCATTAACAATTCTTAGGACTGAAAAGCTCTCTCTTTTAAATTTCCGTCTCTTAATTATTTAGCCTTAATTCATGGTCTTCTGCCTTTTCCAGAAACAGTTAACCATTTCAACTGGCAACTAAAAATAATCTGGAATCATTTTACCTTTACAAGAGAGCTCTTCATACGAAGAAATTTGGAGCCATTAAAGACATATAATTACAAAGAACAGCAAATGATTCAGTTTATGAGACTAGCTAAAAACCGTTTATGAAACAATCCTCAAATTAGTAACTTCATTTAGTATTTTCATTTGCAATAATTAAGAGTATCATAAATGGGTTTATTACAGAATTAATACACTGACAATACTTTAATAATTAAATTTCTAAGAATAAACTGTATTTCAGATTGAGATATAAATTTTCTTTTGATCTTTTAGTAAATTCAAATGTCTGTACATCTTGTTTCACATTATGTTGGACAGTATATAATCATAAAAACCCAATGATTTAATTTATGATTTCTTAAGTTGACATTTGAAAAAAGTCTTCGATAACTAGATACGCTAAAATGATTATATAACATGACATAATCTTTGCCTATATTTTTAAAAACAGAGTTGAGACTTGTATACTTCTCTTTCTAAACTATAATCTTATTCCAAGACGGTGCAAAACATAAAGTACTATAAGACCAATAATTTTACTAACAAGCGTTTGAGCTGAGTTTCCAATATCCTCATGACTGAGAAACCTTACCTGTTGCTGGAAAGATACTGGCCAATTTTTTCTTGATTATTCCAGAGTAGACGATGTAAAGCAAGCACATTACCATCACTGATGAAGGAAAGACTATGATTTACTGCATCACTTGTAGGACAGTCAGATGCTATATCAAGGAAGAACCTTCAAAAATGCAAAGTCATTAGAATTTATAAAACCAGATACATTTGTATCTGTTTGAATTAAATTTATGTGAAGTAACTCTGAGAAACAATAAATTATAAATATATAGGACCTGTTGACACAATGTGATTGTCATTAAATAAAACAGGAAGAGACGGAGAAAGCTGGTTTTCCATTTTTTGATATTTGGCTTCAGTTTCAGAGAAAATTTTGGTAGATGAGACTTTGGAGAGAAGGTACTACTTTATGGATATAGAATGAGAGGATGAGATGAGACAAAAGGTCTCCAAAAAGTAATGTAGCCTGTTGGGTCAGTTCGAGCATTAGAACATTTGTTCTCATTCATCTGTGGATAATCAATCTACTAGCATATGAATCCGGTGCTGATATGCACTTTCTTTCCAGCATGGTTTGCAGCCAAATAATACACATCTTTTAAACTTCAATTCCCTAACAAAAAGAAGTTAATACAAACTATAATGAAATACTAGACTATAAGTCAGATCAGTTAGATCTATATGACATGAAAAGTGGAGTCATAGAAATTAAATTATATTAACAAAACAGTTTGTCATAAATTATTTCATCTGTTTCTCTAAAATCAACTCAAACAGGTAAACATAGTGTTATCACTACTTTGCAGATAAACCCATAACTCAGAAAGAGAAAGGCAGGAAATAGCTACTTATGGAAATTCAGCAGTATTCAAGTTTTCTAAAATTATCAAGACTTTTAACAGTTGTCTAGCTATTAATATACAATATCTTACGCATTTGCAATTATCTGGCTTAATAAATTTAGATACACTTCCAAACTGAATTTAACAAAAAACTTTCTATCATCTGAATACATTATTATGCTTATCAATACTATTTAGGTTTTAGAAAAGCAATCTTCTTTTCTTCTCCATACTATAACCATAAATTCTTCATTTTAATAGATATGGCAAAAAATCCCCCTGGTTTTCAAATATGGAAATCACTACTAAATTATTAAGAATATGAATTTATATTATCACTCTCTTATAGCAAAATAAGATTATATTCTTGACCTAGAGGGAGAATAGAAAAAACAAAACAAAACAAACAAACCTACAATAGCTTCATGTAAACCATATACACAGAATTAAGTGAAACTAAAAATATTCACAATACAAACATAGCAAAGAGGTTGCTTACCTTCGTGCTGCATCAAAGTTGCTTTTTACAAAATCATTAAAAGGTCGCATATGCTCTTCTTTTGTAAAGAGAACATGATTGGCAATACTCTGAAGTATCTAAACAAAGCAAGGTTTTAAGAATCAGATTATTTACTGTCTGAAGTCTATACATTTATGTATTATTTAAAAATATTAATTTGGCCATTGATATAATTTCTACTTGTGGTTAAAATCTATTTCTCACACTATAAATACCAGGTCTTGTTTCTCCCTCAAATCTAACTATTAGATATACATATTGACATATGCAAAAATGTGTTAAATCTTTTAAATCATTTTAATAAAAATCATACACTACACATTTCAGAATTTCTATAATGATTACATAGGAAACTATCTTCAGAAAACATTTGCTAATATATTTTCCCATAATAATAAAGACCATTAGCCATTAGGTCAATAAATTC
Source organism: Uropsilus gracilis (assembly GCA_004024945.1). NCBI lineage: Eukaryota > Metazoa > Chordata > Mammalia > Eulipotyphla > Talpidae > Uropsilus > Uropsilus gracilis. The sequence continues at coordinate 88,634 of PVHY01003650.1, read as the reverse complement.
TATTTAGCATAAACAAAAGTAAAACAAAAACATGTAAGTGAACACCACAGGGTACTTCAAAAATATATTTTAATAGTACAGTAAAAATGAAAAATTGATAACTGGAAGAGAAATTTAGATTATCAAAATAATTTTTCACCTTTGACATTAACTTCAAGCCCCTTTCAATTCTAGGTGGTGGTTTTTTATCTAAAATCCCTGCTTCATATGGTGAGACAATGGCAGGATTGATAAATCTGAGGAACATGGCACTTCCTACTGCACCGATGCTGTTCTGAGGGAAACGTTGGCTAACCACCTAAAAACAAGGAGTTGAAAAATGAGTATAAGGTTTGAATTAAAACAAGGAAGTGGGAAGAATGAGTTTGAAGGTCAACTTTGCACAAAAACTCAGAAAAAAAACAATTATCATGAATAACACATTTCTGTTTTACTACTCCCAGAACATCAATAAATAAATTTTATTCTCAGTTCTTACTCGCCATCATTTTAAAACACAAGAAACATTACCTACAAAAAAGGGGAAAATCTCATGGATGAACTGTGTAGAAAAAAACCCTTAATTTTGACACAAAGATTATATTCTAGTAAGATATATGGATATGAGAATGTGGTCAAGTATGGTAACCCTAAGTTTTCAAGAGCACACCCATGAAAAATCCTACATCTAACAGTAAATACTTACATTTTGTTGTATACTGTGTACAACTGGATTTCTTGAACAAAATGCTTGAAAAATATAAAATAAAACTTAACTTTCTTAGATTCCTATTGGAAAAAAAAAACATACTTACAAGTAATATTACTACCAACTCATTTTTTCACCAAATGTTTTATAAGGCCCTACTTACTATTTAAACCATAGAGGAACAGGAATTCTTGGGGGTCTAAAAGGAAAGAGGATCTCAGCAATATAAGAACTGCTCAAATTTATATTTCTGTCAAACAACAACAACAAAAAAGTTAAGGAGCCAAGAAATGATTGGCCATTCTGAAAGACAATATGACCTAACATTTAAAATAAGTTCAATTTCTCTTTATAAAATATTCTATTTTGAAGACAAAGTGATAAGTAAATTAGATTTGGAAAAGTTATGAAACTGGCTAGCTCCCATCTCTTTCCAGGGCCTACTGTTTTAAATCAACATATGAAAATTATATTATTCTGAAACTGACATTTTTTACATATACTACACATATCTATTTTTAAAGAACACATACAAAAACATTTTAATCTCTTCAACTATTCTTGTCTGATGTGATTAAGCACTGCTTGACACAGTGGTAACTAAATAGGTGGAACTACAGTACTCTACTCAGTATTCTGGTATTCCAGGAATAAACATGATTTTCAAAGTATGTAGGCAGAAAATGAAAAGATGAGATTTATGTTTAAATCTCACATTAAGTTTGGTTTTCTTCACAATACCTCAATAAACTAATCTCTCCTGTCAAAAATGCACATGGGTCACTGACACCAGATTTATTCTCAGAAGAACAGGATTATTTCAAAACATTTTATTAGATTTAGTGCTTTGTGTGATACACATTTCAAATGCATTCACAATCTGAAGTCTCAAAACAATTTGACAGAGAATCAGTAAAAACAAAAGAGTTTAGAGAATGACTTGTTAAGCCAAAGAAAACCTTTGTACCAGAGGTTGAGTTATATAACTAATATACTCTCACTTTCATAGTACTTTGGGGTGCTCTTGCATGAAGAATAACCTTAATACTTACATCAGAGGAAAAGTACCCAAGGTGGCTAACTATAGCAACTTTAAAAGAATGGCTTAAACACCAATACTGCTTCAGAATTATTTTCAACTGAAATACACTTTTAGAAATAGAATTAAGAAAATTCAAGTGCTTTTATGATTCTAGTAGTGTTCAAAATTTTTGAGGCTAGGAACAGGAAAAAAAATCTATATTCACACAAATTTCTTCATGCAATTTCAGAATGTACACAGACTACCAAATTTTAATTTTTAAACAGAAGAAACATTAACAAAACTACAAAACACAAATCTTTAAGGAAGAAAATTAAAACTGCTTTGCATTTAATTTCAATATGTTGTTTTAAAATAATTAATGTAAGTTTAGTTTGAAATTCTTAAAATTATTTTTAAAAAGCTAAGAGTCTGATTTCCAAAGAACCAGTTAACTTTTAAAAGACTAAACTGCTTGAAAGTGTCCCAGTACAATAACTTGCACATGAAGAATTCTTTAAAATAATTTTTGCCAAGTAGCTATTTTCATTTCTAGAATAGAAGTTTTAAAGTTCACATAATTATTATTAAGAATTATATTAGTACCCTATTTACACTCAATACTACTTAGTCTCAATATTTACTGACTATCTGAATTACTTTTCCCAACAGGACAAACATTGTAATACATAGGAAAGTACCATCACTATTTTCCATATTCTCAAAAATACTTCATGCTAAAACTCATATGGATCCATACTTCAGGAACACACATTGTTTTACATATCATAATGTGTCTCACTGATGCTAGTCTATTTTTGGAACTAAAACCTTATAAAATGTTCAGGATTAAACACCATTGTATAGCAAATTTCATGAGTCAATCTATGAAAAGTACTTCTTAATGCCAATGCAATTATGCCTTATAATATACACAAAGTGGTGCTTAGTTTAATTCATAAATCTAAAAGATATTCTTTAAAAAGGTCAAAGTTGGGTTGTTATTTATACTGAAGACTACTGCCAGCCAAAAGTCCTTTTTACTCCCCTTGGTAAAAGCTGAACTACATTTTACAAATAAATGCGGTTCTAAATTACTCATCAGTATGAGGTTTACTACCCATACTGTTTTACCGCTGCAAATACTCCGTAAGTGGAGAATTAAATTTTCAAAAGATATCTAATTACATACAATATGAGCATATAACAGACAAAATTATCTGTAATAAAACCACACTATATACACCAGAAGACAGAACCTTCTCTATGAAGTTTACACATTCCAATCCAGGATACACATTTATCACAAAAGTTTGCTTTTAAAAGAAACAATCATTAGATTGTCTTAAGCCACAACTCCATAAACCAATAATTTGAATTTATAATGACCATACTTAGTCTTCAAACTTTGGAATATGATCTAAAATAACATTACCAATTAGATTCCCTTTGTTTCCATGAGAACCTCACCTGTACTGAGAAATCATTCCAATACTTAGTGTTATACCCAAACAACTCTTAAAAATCTGAAAATATTGGTAGTAGGAAAAAAAACAATTTGAGAAAATAATTTTAGACAAAATATTAATAAGTAAATAAAGCAGTGTTAGGAAAACAAAACATGCTTGAAAGAAAAAGGTTGAATTTTAATTTATGTAATATACTACATAATGGTATTAGGATAACACTGGACAAGAGTGTTAGAGACAATAAATTAATTTCAACAGTGATGGTGTATAGTATGTTAAATCCACATTCAGAGAATTAGAAGGCTGAAGCAGTAGAAGGAAATGTTTTTATTAGGCAAGAAGGTCATCCCATCCAATCCATTTGCTCACAACTGACCAAAATTAATATACTCAAAAAGAAAATCCTGAATGGAAAAAATAGCCATATCTGCAAATTCTTAGCTCTGAATTTAAAACAAATTCTATTGAAGCTTTCATAAGGAATGAAAGATGAAACCAGATGAATACTATATAGCAAACTGTACCTTTTAAAATTACTACCTACATGACTCCAGAAAAGGTTTTCTTTATTTATATCTGTCTCTGAAATAATTTGGATTAAATGAGAAAATTAATACTCAGCCTGAAAAGAGTAATTTATATTAACAGTAATGGCAAATTAAAAATGAATGCAAGCTATATTTTGGACAAACTGCATTCACCAGAAGAAGAGAATTATGGGAACCATGATTAGGGCACATTCATAGAAGCAGATAATATATTTATATGTTTGCAAAATTAGGTGAAAGTGTACAAATATGGACTCACTGACTTTTCCTTCATTTAAAAAATACTAGTTCTCAATCCCAAAAATTTAATCATGATTTTCTCTAAAATAAAAAGTTTTAGAATTAAATCTTGTATAACCTAAGCACGAATGAATGAATTGTCAAAAACTACCTTAGTAAGAATATAAGAAGTCAAAAATAAAAATAGCAACTCTTAGGTATAAGAGAAAGTGACAGTTTTCTTCCTTCTAACAACTAAGAAAAACTTTCACTTCTAGGAAAATAACCATTCACATTACCTGCAAACCAGAAGCAAGAATGAAGAGAGTCAGCATATCCTAAGGCCTTGAAATTAAGTTCCTTTTGCATTCATAAATAGTTTTAAATACTATAGTAATAAAATTAGACCAGGGATATTCAAAGCACAAATGCCCCCCAAATGCCTTTGGACTAAATCAAACCAAAGGAACACAGAGAATGTTTCAATGTAACTTAATTCCAGGGTTAATTGAAATGAAAGCTATTTTGTGCCAGAATTAGTAGAATGATTTTACAGTGAAGGTCAAATAGGTTGAAGTGAAGATGTTCTTAATAAACAGCAAAAGATTTTTGTTTTGCTTTGAAAGAAACAGCTAATAAAAAGTTCTCCAAACTTACTGATTTTTTGTTTTCCTTTTTTTCTTTTACTGTAGCTTTATTCAGTAGGGAGTGGCAAGTTGCCTACAGAACAGAGATGAGCACAAACAAGTCACAGCACCAACTACATACAGCAACAAAAACAATGTTGGCTTGTACATAAAATTACACGATAAAATGTAACACAAATGGAATCAACAAAAAAATCAGAAATCAACTGAATTTTGAGGGATGAATTTTATTTCTGAATTTTTATTTTTATTACATTTTAAAGCCAAAGCACTACATAGACAGCAAGAAATGTTGAGACAATCATATCTACTATTTCTGGCTATGAAGCATAAAAAAGCTCTCTCCAAGTAAATTTGAGGATATTTAATATTTTACATTTCAGTTAATTCCTAGCTTTTAATTAATTTTATGTAAAATATTCATTACAAGTAGATCACATACTAAAATAAGTCCATGTGTCTACATTATTTTGATTGATATATAAGATACTTCTCTGTGTATCCTTCAATTGACTTAAAGTTCTTTATTGGTAACTTTTTATCTTTTGGTGGAAGTTACGTTCTAACTGATTTTTAAAAAAAGTTAAGTGGCTAAATATAACAGAAAATTCACTTTAGAGATTCTGGATTAAAAATCTCTCCATGATAGAATCCTCTTACAATTTTATACATTTTCTGTTTGCAGGCGACTTCATGAAAATTTTCTAATTAGAGAAGGTTAAAAGCTCTGCAACATTTGGAAGATTATCAGCTTAACCAGAAATACATATTAATTAATATTAAAGTGAAGAAACAGCAAAAAAATTATAGAATAAAATTGTAAGCCAATTTAATTTTTTTCGTATTTATCAGAACATCTCAAAAAAAAAAAGAAAAACTCCACAAAATTGGTTTCATCTCTCAGCTTCTTCTAGGCCAAAAGGTTTATTTAAAATTGAAAGGCATCTGATTGGACAAGGCAGAACAATTATCTTTTAAATATTTTTTAAAATGAAATTAGAATTCTTTAATCTACCATATATGGAATTTTACTCTAAGACTTCTGTGCTTTTAAACACCGAGACCCATAACAACATGGGTTTGAAGTTAGTTCAACATTTTTCCATTCATCCGTCCACCCATCCATCCAAGTAGTTGTTATGCACCTACATGCCAGATATCATTCTAGGCATTGGAGACAACAGTAAAAACAAGAGGACACAGTCCTTATCTCATGGAGCTTTGGTTCAAACTTTGGGCTACATGTGAAAACACCAGGAGTAAACAAATCACAAAAATATAGTTCTATACATTTTTTTCAAATATGGTATATAATTATCATTGATAGTCTTTAAAATTTTGTGTAAACTAGCTCTGTTTGGAGAAGCCGATTTACTGGGAGAAGATAAGATGACATGTATTTAGAATCATAATATTTTAGCTCCTTATCCGAATTCTCTCACCATAAATTAAAAGAATGTCCATTCTGGGAGTCATTTTCTCATTATTCCAAAACTATCAGGAGAAAAAGTAGAAATAAATATATGACAAAATGCCTGAATTATAAATCTATTACATGTTCACTGTTGGCTATTTGTAAATAACCTGAACCCAGTCCACTGAGTAAGGAGATACATAAAATATGAGAGCTGGTTAAAAAGCATGATTTGAAAAAGGCTTACAAATAAAAAATATGAACCCCAGTATAAAGAGCTAAAGCTCAAGGAAGTTTATTTGCTAGCAGTATATTTCAAAATTTCCCCAGAGGTCCCAAAGTAGGAGCCATATTTACTTAGGGAAAAAATACAATCGACTATAATCCCTCCCAGCAAAACATGAACGTAGAAATGTCAAACATATCATAATAAACATATCATAAATCATAATAAACATATCATAAACACTCCAGGAGCATTGTTGTGCTACTGCCACAGTCAAAGGGCAAGAAAAAGCCAGAAAAGGGGAGATGAATGAAAATAAAAGAGCAAACAAAAGTGGAAAACTCTCATATACAAGGAGGCTCATTGAAAGAATATTTTTGGATCAAAGCTTTTCTCTCTTTTTTTTAAAACAGTAAACGTAAAATTCAGTTACTAGAAACTGATTAAAAAAAACAAAACAAAGCCTTATTTATAAGTAACATAGCATACCTTTGCTTCATAGTACTCCACATTGTTACAGTAAGTTAAATTCAATACTTCAAAATAATGCTTTGATACAACATTTAAATATTTTAAAAGAGAGTAATTATGGAAAATTTTAATTTTATATGGTAGTTCATATAAATTATTAATACAGGATGTTTTATTATAAAGTGCATTAAATGTACAACACATAATGTTTAATTGCCAACTAATTATTTACTGAGTTATTGTCACTATTTCCCTCCCTTCCTAATTCTGAAAGCTGGCAAGAATTTTACTTACTTGGTTGGAAGGGGATGGAGTAATCTACATTTACTAAACTTTTCCTAAGCTTTGTGAGCACCAGGTCCTATTCTTTTTATCTTATCAGAACCGCAGCCTCAAAATGGACTCCAAGTTTGCCAACAATACAAAAAATTTTGCTTTTATGATAAAATAACATAAACATATAACATAAAAATTTTCTACTAAAATCTACATCATGTCATCAGGTCATTTGTAACCATTCACTTTTTCAGCTGCTAAAGTCAAAGCCACTGCCACTTCAGAGAGTCATTTGCTCACTGAGAAGTTATTACTAGGCCAACCATGAAGTGGACCCAGATTACTTTTTCAATATATACTCACTACTTCTTATTTGATTGATTTTGTAAACAGAAGAATTAACAAGTCAGATTTACAAAGAAACCTAAATAATGCCCAAACATAAGATAATATTCACTATACTGTATCAAGTTCTATTCATATCATAACCTAACCACATTCTAGTCTCAGATTTATTTAACTGAAAAAATTATGAGGTTCTCCTAAGCTTTCTTGAGCTATTTTGAAAAGGCAGAAAAATCATGCTACATTAACAGAGTGTTAATGCTAAGTATGTTTTACCATTTCTATATATGAAGAAAGGCTTTTTAATAGATACAGCAGATACATCTTTATAAATAGCAAATGGGGGGGAAAGTCACACAGCAGCCTGAAACAGCTTTTTAAATGATGACTGTTAATATCTCTAGGCAACTGAAGGTCTGTGTTTAAAAAAAAAAAAAAAAAAAAAAAAAAAAAAAAGAAAGAAAGACTGGGGATGAAAAAGACAAAAAGACACAAAGGGAGGAGTTTTCGATAAAGTGTAAATTCCCCATACCCACTCTTGTCCCAAACTTCAGATCCATTAGCATTTCTTCCACAATCACATGATGTTTAAACAGGTTAATGTGGATTTGCACTAATCACCCTTTAAATGAGTAAGTTATTCCTAAGCAGTTAAAAGCCACAATGGAAATCATGAAAATACAGAGACCTAATTTTCTCAAGAAGTAGGGAATGACAAGACATCTGAACCCAGAAGTATTTCTTGCAGGGCTATTGTTAAGAAAGTCTAATAATTTTATTTGAATGATGATGCAATATATCTTGTAGGTAGCGTTCATTCTACATAAAACTATTACTCTTGTAGGTAGCATTCTACATAAAACAATTAGTCTAGTCTGGAAAAATCTCACACAACTACTTTACATTTTAATGAAGAAAAAATCATATATCAAAATACAGACAGCAAGGAGTATATCTGCCTCATATATGAAAAGATCAAGATAAGAAGTAACCCCCAAAATTTCACAATGTGCCTGATTTCAACTATAGCCATCCCAATAGCTATAGTGCATTTTAAACTTGCTCCTAATACAAGGGAAATGTATTGTTTTTAAAGCATTCCCTTAAAATACTTCAAACTATCTTCTAAGCAATACCAAATCTTTTTTGTCACTTTCAACAGTTCTCAGTGTATTACTCATTCAAACTGACTCAGTAAAATGAACCACCCACTACTAGCAGCAAAATATCTCTTTTAAAAGCATTCTTCTTAATTTAGATTTACATTAATAATGATAATCTCCAATCCTAAGCATACCTGATATAAGCAGTGGCACACACTTCGAAGCTGTGGGGGGAATTCTGAGGAGGAACTGATGATGGCATGGAAGAACTTTTCAGTCATCTGAAGGAGATTCCTCTGGTTTTCGTCAAGACTTTCCGACTGTTCTAACCTTCAAAACAAAAATTAAAGCCATTGAAACAACCAACCCAAATAACACTCCTTAAAAGAAATCCTCTAAGAGTCATTCAGCCAAATACAATATGTGGACCTTGCTGGTATGGTGATTTTTAACATATCAACTGAAAGCAGACAATTTTGAGAACTGTTTAAAACTGTATATATTGCTATATTCTCACAGATTTAGTATATGTCTTTAAATTTTTGCCAGTCTAGTAGGTAGGAGAGGGCACTCTGGTAGTTAGTCATGCTTTCTTTTATTTTGTGGTCATTCAGGTTTCCTCTATTTTGAACTGCCTCTCATATCCAACTTGATACTTCTAACTGCTAGGTGTCCCTCCTACCAGTATCTAAAACTCATCACCCAAAATTAACCAATTTTGCACTGATTTTTATGCCTTAGCCTGTGCTCCAGGTGTGATCAATGAGACTATTCACCATCTAAACCATGTGATGCCCAGCCACCTCTGGCACGTACTATATTCTATTGATCCCCACAGTCAATCAGTTCTTTAGCAGAACCTCTGAAGTCTAAAGAATCAATGCAGATGCAAATCAAAGCCACAAAGAGATACCACCTTACACCAGTAAGAATGGCCCAAAAAAACCGGAAACATCAAGTGCTAGTGGGGATGTGGAGAGAAAGGAACACTCTTACACTGCTAGTGGGAATGAAAACTGGTCCAGCCCCTGTGGAAAGCTCTGTGGAGGACCCTCAAATTAATGAAAATGGAACTACCATTTGACCCAGCAATCACTCTCTTGGGAATCTACCCAAAGGAGACCTCAATGTGGGTACAAAGGGACACCTGTGCTTGGATGTTTAATGCAGCACTATTTATAATTGCAAGGACTTGGAAGCAACCTAAATGGCCCAAAACAGATGACTGGATGAAAAAGATGTGGTATATATTATATACACAATGGAATATTACTCATGAATTAAAAATGACAAATTTGATGATTTTATGATAATATGGATGTACCTAGAAAAAAATCATATTAGCAGAAACAAGTCAAAAAAAAAAAAAAAGACAGAAACCAAATGGTTTCACTAATATATGGGATATAGGAAAAAACTAAAAGCCATGAGGAAAAGACAAAACAAGCTAACAACCAAACTGAAGTACACAACTGGGGGGGGGGTGGTGGAAATGGGCAGGGGAGGAGGGTGAATCCTGGGGATTACAAAGATGTGAAATTTATATATAAATTATTTAATAAAAATATGAAAAAAATCAATGCAGAGCTGTGGAAAGCAGACTTTACTTTTCAGTTCTACTACTTACAAATGCTGATTTAATCAATAACACAGGAGTAAAAATAATGTATAGTTTATGGAACTTAAAAAATCACCCCAGGGCTATCAAATCCACAAAGCTTTCTACCAGTTCCCGAACTAGAATAACTGGAACTCTCAAAACATACCCTATATGAAACTTAACTTGTATGTTTTATCTCCCCTATTAAATTGTAAGTTCCTTGAAGGAGAGATTGACCTCATAAATTAACATGGTATCCTACCAAAGCAGTGTTGAATACTTGTTTTCAATCTCTTAGCCAGAATTTTAATGCTAATTTACATATTCATAAATGCCTATAACACAGGAGTTATCACTCTATATTCCTTGCAGTTCACTATGTGCAGCATACAAATAAAGTTCAGAAACTAATGTGGACTACAATGCAGAAATGATTGCACAGTATAGGTAAGCTCTAAAGGAGGAACAGCTTTTGCATAGGCAGAAATAAGAGTATTTCAGATACAGGAACTAGGCAAGGCAGGCACTCAATTCAGTCAACACTAATCACCTACTATTTGCTGAGAATTAAATAATTGGTCTCTCTGTGTGTGTGTTTTTTTTTTTTTTTTTTTAAGATTAGGTCTAGCTACTTTTGCCTGTGGAACTGCAGGCTCACATTGCCGGGGTACCACAGACTCAAGCAATTCCCAGCCTCAGCTTCCCAGGTAGCTGAGATTAAAGGCACACGCCACCACACCCAGCTATATTTTTTTGGAACTAGGTCTCACTATGTGCCCCTGGAGGGACTCAAACTGTGATCCCTCACCCCGGCCGCAGCTTCCTAGGCTGCTGCCTATAGGCATGCGCCTCCATGCCCGGCCTGGTCTCTGTGTTGTTACTAGAAGAGTAAAATTTTTTCAACATTTTTTTCTTTGACTTTTTCAAAGAGAATAAAGACATGTACATATTATGAGAACAACAACTCAAAAATATGCCTGGTAAAATGGCAAACCAGAGAGACATGACAAATCATATGACTGGCAGTTGCCAGAAAGCCAGAGGTAGAAAATAAACTTGGAATATGTGGAAAACTGAAAAGATGGTCTAAATATGGAGAGTATATACAGAGAACTACAAGAGAGGACACAATAGTTTTATGGTATGAAAAATAATTTAGTAAGGTCAAAGAGATTCTGAGAAACACTGACAATTCTTATCCATTCTGTGGGAACTTCTTAATGTACCAATATAGCAACAGGTATGCTGAGGTCAGTTTCGAGTGGACCTCTAAAACACCACCTTCTGTTGCCGCTCCCATGCAAAGGATAACTTGACTATTCTAATTCTTATCTATGACGAATTTATATGTTCAATAATTAAGAGTTTTTATGCATAAGATTTTTTCCCGGTTATCAAACAAGCTTTTATTCTTAGAATCCCTTTGTTTTCCTGCCTTTAATTTTATTCTTTTCTAATCAAATTTTCATTTCTTTCTTTCTCTTTGTTTTAGGTTTATACTGCTTTCCTTTCTCTAGTTTTTATGGTGAAACAATTTTTTATCTTTCTTCATTTCTAATCTATGCATTTAATGCTGGAAATTTCCTCCTGGCACTACTTTCATTAAGTTTTGGAAAGTATACTTTCATTTTCATTTAGATTTTCTTCTCTTTCTTGGCATTTATTTCATTTTGGGAACTTTCCAATGACAAATCTTTAAGTTTACTGATTGTCCAGGTTGTCGAATAAGCCTACTGATGAACCCACTCAAAGGCATTCTTTTCTACTCAAATGTTTCTGATCTTTCTAGCATTTCTTTTGATTTTTTCCTTAGACTTTCCCACCTATTTTTGCAGGTTTTCCATTTTCCCCATAAAACCCTTATTGTATTAATAAGTTATTTGAATTTCAAAATCCTTGTCATATCTGAGCTTAGTTCTGATGCTCGCTTTATTTCTTCAGACTTTTCTTATTTTTAACATGCTTCATATTTTTTATTGGTAGACCCAAAACGTTTTATAGAAACTAAGATAAATATGTCTTTAATATAAGTTTCAGGACTTAGGCTGTATTTATTGTGCCTTTACGTGTCCATTTCTCCCAGTGTCCCTGTTTTGTTTCCTTCATAGTCTTAGGGTTTCTCTAGAAATTTCTTCTTTATTGATAGTAATATTAATAGAGTCTATTTTGCAGCACTCTCAGCAGTAATCCACTTTTAATATACTAGAATCCTGTTGATGTGGTAGTGAGGTATTAAGGAGGGAAAGCAGTCTATAGTCTTATGATTATATCTCCATTGTTTTAGGGGGCCACAATTCCTGAGCTGTCCTTCAGAAGGAGTTTCTCAGCTAATTCCCCTTCCCTTAAGTTAGACAAGAAAGCTAAAGGGGGGGGTGTCATTGGCCAAATGTCCATCTTTCAGGTCAGATTCCAGTAAAGAAGTTCCCATGAGGGCAACTTTTGAAAGGTAAACAAAATGATCATGTTTAAAATGGTTATTTTTTTTCTCCCCTACACAGAACACAAAAGCATCTATCCCCCATCATCACTATGAGAACCTGGTAGGGCTCCTGGAGGTTAAACTCACAATGTGCAAGGGTACTCCTAAGATTTTTAACAAACTAATCCATACTCAGCTTCCAGCAATTTGTCGATTATAGTTTATGTGTCCCATCTAGTTAACCGCTTTATCAGTAAGCTGAGATTCTCATATGCTTCTCTTGGTAAACTGGTATTTGACGATCTCTCCAGTTTTGGGGATATTGGTTTGCCCCAGACTTCAATTTTCTGACAGATCTAAGAAAAGTTGATAATTTTTTGTTTTCTGCTTCTTGCTGTGAATATGGCAGTGACAACTTCCAAACTTTTTTACGTGTCAGAGCAGATTCCAGTTTGATTTTAAGTAACCTGAATAGCAGTCTGTCATGCAGTACTCTATCTTTGGAAAGTGAAACCACTTTTTGGGAGTGGGGGAAGGCAGCTTTTAAAAATTTAACAATATCCCTGCCTGATAAATAGCTCTTTGTTTTTGTTTTTATTAATTTTTCTTACATCACTGTAGTCCACACTATTCTCCCGCCACCATATCACCTGTGAACAGTCACTAAATTCCCTTGTGCTCATCCCTTTCCTTTTTTATCCCCTGCCCCCATTACTCCCCCACCTTTGTTGTATGCTTCAGTTGTATGGTTTGCTAGTTTTTATGTTTTTCTTGACTTTTTGTTTGGTTTCTCTTTATTCCATATACAAGTGAAACCATCTAGTATTTATCTTTATTCTTCTAATTTCATCTAGTATTATTCCTTCCAGCTCTATCCATGTTGCTGCAAGTGACATGAGTTTATCTTTTTTGGTAACTCAGTAATATTCCATTGCATAAATATATCACAGTTTTTAGATCCATTTGTTTTGGGGCATTTGAGCTGTTTCCATATCTTAGCTACTATAAATAGTGCTGCAATAAACATAGGAGTGCAGGTTTCCTAGAAAGTGAAACAGCTTAATGGTAACAAAATACAGAACATTATTACAAGAATGCTGCCCTTAAGTTTCAAACTTTAATTATTTTAATAGCAATTGGCTAATTTAGCAGCACCATGCCTCTGATTAGATACTATAGTCAACACTTCGGCAAAGGCAAAACTAAACAACAATAGGTTAAAAAAACAATCATCAAAAAGCTCTAAATCTGAAAATAATAATATTATGGTCCTAACAGAAAGCAAGGTATGTGGGTTAGGAAGAGCAACTACAACACAATTATGCAAAATTCACTCATTTAACAAATGTTTATGCAATGTCAACTATAAACCAATTATTAACAAAACACTCAGAGAAGAATATACAAAATATAAAACATGTAAAATGCACAAAAGAAGATGTACAAAATGAAGAGGTAAATTAATGCAATACATTTACCAATAATGTAGAACACCGAATAAAAATTATACTTTCTGTTTACATTTGGATCTGGGTAGCCCCTAGTGACATGTAGAGAAAGTTTCAGATATGGTAGTTTTTAAACTGCACCTAGCATTACCCTGCTGGGCTCTTTCCCTTCTCTCCTAAGTCACTCCTCATTATAGGTGGAAGAGTTAGAATAAGAAAAAAAAGTCACGCATGCTCATCTCAGTACCATACTCTCCATCCCAGAGATTTCTGCCTGTGGGAAAGATGTAACCTGGAAATTCTCCACTTGTGTAGTAAAAAATTGCCAGTCTATGAGGGAAATCTATTGTCATCATCCTGTCATGCTGTCGTGCAAGGTTTTAGATTAACCTAATTCAAGGTGAAGAACTAGTAATTTTACTTTCCTACAGCATCTAAAAAAAAATCCCATAATCATTTTTATCATAAATAAAGGTAATTTTTGATTTCTGAATAAATCTTCCTCCTCCCTGCACCCATTGGTTTTGAAATCGTGCAAGGAAGAAGAGCATTATTTATTAGTCATTAAAACCCCAACAAACTGTCAAACCACTTTAAAAATACGTAACACAAACACATCATTGGAGATAAGGTACAAAGAACACATGAAAGACTGAGAAGAGGCAAGGGTGAATTACAGTGAGTTGACTCTACGTTGTTGTCAATGGGGAAACAACTGATAGTTTTTATAAGAAAGAGAGTGACAAGAAGATTTGGGTTTCAAAATAGTTCTGATAGTAAATGAATTGAAAATGAAAAAGACAACACTGGGGGAATAGTTAGGATCTGCTAAAGTCAAAGGAATCAATTTATCAGCAGCTAAAAAATTATCATATAGCCATATTATAAATAATAAGGATGAAATCAGTAATTCCAGACATAAAATGATCTATGACACAGGTTATGGTCTAAAAAAAATTAAGTTGCAAAACCATGTATATGATGTTACCATTATATTAAGCACTCATATTACATTACTTCTACCACAAGATGCTTATGCAAATACTAGTAATACTGCAAAGTCTGTGGAGTTGGTATGCAAAGATACCTCAATGATCTGTAGTTTTTTTAAAAGGAAAATATACTGGTGTGTAACTTTTATAATTAAAGGCTGACATTAACAACAATAGAGTAAGAAATTATGAGTATCTTGTCTCATGTGGTTGCAGTGAAAAAAACAAATAGTTGTAGATGGGAGGAAGACAAACCTGGTAGGATCCACTTCAAAGCTAACATGCTGCCAATCAGAGGATGTAATCACAATTCGTAACAAAGGATCCAAGAGTTTTTGTAGGTAGGTAGCACCATATACCTAAAGAAATGCACAAGTAGGAATTTATTATTTCTGTTCCATGTATCTTGCATTAAAGACATTCTGCCCTGTACATTTTCTACAAAATCACTGTTTGCCATACTTACAGGGTGGGGGTGGGAGGTGGAATGTGAATGGATACAAACCTTAAAACAGAAGGTCATTATTTTACTGGCTAGGCTATTTCCTCTGAAAAGAGTCTGCATGGAGTCTGCCAATTCTACTTCCTTAGAAAACATGTTCCAGAGCAGCTGGTAGAGTAAATGTCGAGAATCAAACAGAGTCACTAGAACTCGAGCTAGTTCATCCTGAGAACAAAAACAAAACCAGTGTTAACGTGAACAATTCCATATTTCTTGAACAGGAAACTATTCAAAGATGAAAGAAAAATTCAAAGGTGACACAACTGCTGAATTGAGATAAAGGGTGAGTGACTGATTTTTTTTTCCTGGCATTTTTCTGTGTACATATGTATTTGATAGATGATACTATCAACTATTGTTAATTCTAAGCACAGATGAAAGGTAAGAGGCAGAAAAAAAAAAAACTCCAGGATCCAGTTCACATTATATGACAAAATTAGAGAACAGAAATAGAGGATGGTGCCAAAGGATTTAGTTTGATATGCACAGATCATTTTCTTGAAAATACACTGAAGAGTGATAGACCATAAGAGTTCTACTCGCTTTTCACATGGTCAGGTAAACTCAGTGAACACTGAACATGGGATAGGAAGACACAATAAAAATGGAAAAGCTACAGGAATTTCAAGAAGTCAGGAAAAAGTTGTAGGCTGTAGCATTCAGAAACAAGAGATTAGCAAGATTTTCAAAGAGCAGCTAATTCCTACATATCATCTAAATGATAATCCTTACAATTCCCCTTAGAGTAAAGCACTTTTGGCACACTCAAGAAATCACTGTCCAAACAAACTGGGAAGAAAAAAATGCCCCAAACCTCAAGCAGTGAAAACAAAGGACAGGCTCAGGGGCTTGGGGGAAAAAATAAAGTCAAGTAGAGTTATATGACTCAATTCAGTAACATTTTTTGGACAATGTTAAATTATTTTATCCATTCTAATCTAATCCCTCTTCTACAAAAATTCTGAAAACTTTAAGCAACAGAATTAAAATTTGTAATGCAAAATTAAATTTTTAGAAAGTTATCTTGTATCTTGTTCTTCACATATAACTCTAATGTATCTGATTTAATATAAAAGTTGTCAAAAGTCATTTTGTCTAAAGCATTAGAAACTACTTACTAAAAGAAAATAAAATGAATTAAACTTTAGACTCAACTATTCTTTTATATTAAGAAATAGTACTGAGTATTTCTTGTGCTAATTATAGGCAGGTGTAAAAAAGGTAATTCACCATGTCCATTTGTAAAATATAAGACTTGTGAACTAAAGTGGAGCTTCAAGAG
Source organism: Uropsilus gracilis (assembly GCA_004024945.1). NCBI lineage: Eukaryota > Metazoa > Chordata > Mammalia > Eulipotyphla > Talpidae > Uropsilus > Uropsilus gracilis. The sequence goes on along the minus strand of PVHY01003650.1, from coordinate 71,964 downwards.
GATTTTATTAATTTGTTTTTCCAATTTCCTAGGCTACATGCAGGATTCCATCTTCATTCATTAAACAATTATTTACTGAATCCTTGTTACATGTACCAGACTCTAATAACTACAACAATAAACAAGACAAGACATTTTCTGGTATGTTATTCTGGTGAAGTGAGAATAAGTAATCAAATAATTAAGGTAACTTACACAATGAATAAATGTTGCAGAAAAAATAAAACAAGGTAAATATGATAGAATGATTATGAGTCTTGTTTTGATTAAATAACCAGAAGTAGCTTTACTATGAAAGTAATATCTGAGAGCTATCAGCATCATGGCAAACTTCCTTTGTCTTTTTCATCCTAGAAGCAGTAAGAAATCCATGACGCAACAAAGGTTCCTCAGGTCAGCATACCAGGATGCTGGAGAGATTCACATATTCAAAGGTCAGTGGATAGTGGAGATTGAGATGCTATTTCCACATACAGCAAAAGTGTTAACCACAGTTCTAGTCTTACCCTCATGCCATGCAGCTGGGCCCACAGTCTCAGTGAACCCAGAACAGCAACAGAGGCAGGGACCAGAACGGTTCCCCTGTAACTGTGGACCCAGCAAAAGTGGGCACAACTATAGAAACAAGTGACAACACAGGCAGAGCTAGCCACTACAGCTCATTCATCACAGCTGTGACCCAGAAACAGCAAAGTAGCAAGAGGCTCAGACTTTCCCATTCCCTTTACCACTTTCCTCTCTCTCCATTTATGTCCCACATAGAACCACATACGGTGACACAGGAAGCAGTAAGACAACAGCTACACTGGAGGCACAAGCAGCAATAGTAAGGACACTACAACTGCTCTGGCAGAGATTGTAGAGGATGGACAGCACAGGTTATCAACTATAGCCTGAGGGAATTGAGATAAGAAAAAACAAGAACTTTTGCTATAGCACCACCTACTGGAAAACAAAGGTTTCTAATCACCAAGAGGCTATTAAATATCAAATATTAAAATAAGCACTGAAACAGAGGAATGTTCACAAGAAGTTAGGGACAGACATAGCCAGGCCTCATAGTAACAGAGTAACATGTAGGGTTATAGTAACATGTAGGGCTAAATTCTTGTCTTAAAGTAGAGCTCCCAAGGTCCTTGCTCAAGTGCTTGTTACACTAGGAAGATGGGTATAGAAAGCAGCAAATAGTGCTGCAAGACTCAGTCTTGTATATTTTTGCTTTTAACTTGCAATTCTGCTTCTGTAAGCCTGCCTCACTATAAAAACCTCTATCTCCTGAAGGTCACCACTATTCTCTTCTCTGCAGCTACAGGGAGAAACAATCCCTGACCAATTAAAAGACTCTGTTAATTAGACCTGAGGCTCTGGTCTTTGTCTAGGGGGTACCTCACAACAGTACCAAAGCAAAATAAAAACAAAAACTGTGTGTGTGTTTTACCTAAATAGTATTTCCTACTCAAATGCATCTGCAGGCTACAACTCATCAAATACCATAAGGAGTCAAGGTATTATAATCACAAAAGTAAATAGAACCCTCCAGAAACCAAACTGAAAGTCACAAACTGTCAGCCAAACTGAAAGAGTGTGATCTGATAGAGAATTTAAACAGCTGTCATGAAAAAATTCAACAAACTAGAAGAAAACTCAGAAAAGCAGTTCAATGAATTTGGGAATAAGAATAATGAATAAAAGGAATATTTTTCCTTCTGTTGGCAATTAAAATTATAAAAAAGAACCAAACTGGAGCTGGTGAACCCAATAAATGAAATGAAGAATGCAACAGAAAGCAATGGAAATAAAGCAGACCATCTGGCAGAATCTGTGAGACAGAATAGAAACCTAGAACTCATTCTGGTTGAAGAGGAAAGGGCACTAAGATTTTCTTTCTTTCTTTTTTTTTTTAATGATGAAAACTCTGTAAGAACTATCCAAGTCCATTAGAAAAGGTAACATAGGCTAAAGGGTAACTCCGAAAGAAGTGAGCAGCAAGCTTATTTAAAGAAAAAAAATACCTGATAGTTTCCAAAACCTGAGGAAAGAAATGAACATACACATTTACAAAGTTAACAGAATACCTATTATCAACTGAAGAGCATCTTAAGAAGACATAGTGTAATAAAATTAGCAAAAGACAAGAACAAAGAAATTTTAAAGGCAGCTAGTAGGATAAAAGCTGGCAACCTATAACCCACCTCACACCCCCCGCCCCCGCCCCATCAGATTTTCATCATCAGATTTCTCAGCAGACTTTACAGACTAAGAGAGAACAGAACAACATATTCAAACTACCACCAGGTAAAAATAACCAGCCAAGAATACTTTATGCAGTTACTCTTCTCCATTCAGTTATAAAGGAAAAATAAAGGTTTTCCAAAGCAAACAAAAGCTAAAGGAATTATCACTAGAACTCCTATTAGAAGAAATGTGGAAGGGAGACTGTCTACCTGAAAACAAAATGACAGAAGTACATAAAATTTTGAGGTTAAAATTAGAGAGAATCATAAAATTAAAACTCACAATAGGGTATTAAACACTTGTAGTGTTAAAGGCTAAAGGGAAAAACAGCATTGAAAACAACTAAAGATACAATTTGGTAACTAAGAAGTGACAATCTGCGGCAATAAAAACATTAAGTTAGGAGTATGAAAAGGACCTGTATCAGCAAATAAAGACAAGAGTGTATCAGCAGAAAATGGTTTATTTATTTATGATTATTGTATGAGACAAAACCTAGAGCAGAAACACACACACACAGGAAAACAAAAGGGAAAAAGAAAATTACCAAAATAAGATGGCAGAGAAAATAAAGACAAAGTGGCAGCAGTATGGCTTCATATATCATAATCACCCAAAATGTAAATGAACTGAACTTACCACTCAAAAGAGAGGGTGAATAGATTTTAAAATAAGTTGAAATTCAACTATATACTGCACTCAGAGTTACCACTTCAGCTCTAAACAGGTTCAAAGTAAAAGGTAGAACAAGCTAGTGGAACCAAAAGAAGGTAGGTATATTTATGCTTATATGATGTAAAATAGACATACAGCCAAAAAACAAAAGAGAAAATGGACATTATATAAATAAGGCATTATTCCAGCAAGTATAACATTTATTTATATATACCCCAATACAAATAAGTAGGAATTTACAAATAAGAACACCAAAATATATACAGCTAAAATTCACTGCCCTACTGCTATCAAGTGAACACAGAACATTTTCAAGGATAGATCATACGCTGGAACACAAATCTCAATAAATTATGAAGACTAAAAACATAAAGCACCTTTTCTAAATCACAATGATATAAAACTAGAAATCACAAGAAAGTTGCAACCATAATTAATAAATGTGTAGAAATTAACCAACATGCTACTAGAGAATGACTGAATCAATGAAGAGTCAAGGGAGATATTCAGAAAAAAAATAAAAAACAAAAAAACAAAACCTAGAGACAAATGAAAATGAAAGTACAATCTATCAGAATCACTGGGATGCAGCAAAAGATATACAAAGGGAAGTATAAAGCAATTTGGTCTTTATCAAGAAACAAATAAATGTTCAAACAAACAGTTAATATTACAACTACAGAACTAGAAAAAGAATAAATGAAGCCTGCAGTCACTAGAAGGAAAGAAATCATAAAGAATCAGAGCAGAAATAAAATGACAGAGATAATACTAAATACCAATGAGACCAAGAACCAGTCCTAAACTGCCAAACCATTAGCAAGAATTGCTAAAGAAAAATAAAAGTCTCAAAATCAGAAATGAAAAAATTACAACATGTACCACATATGAAACAATCAAGAGACTATGAATACCAAATACATCAACAAATTGGACAATCTAGAAGTATATTCTCAGAGTCATACAACTTCCCAAGACTGAAGAAATAAAACCTGAATAAAGTGATCACTAAAGTAAGGAGATTAAAAGTGATCAAAAGCTTCCCCTCACCAAAAGGCTTCAGTGTTAAGTTCTACAAATATTCAAAGACCTAATACCTATCCTCAAACTTTTGCCAAAAAAAGAAGAGGGGTAATACTTTCAAACCTAGTTTGTTTTTATTTGGAGTAAGGCTAACTCCAACACCAGGCAAGGATAATTACATGACAGTAACCTAGATACAGAATCCTCAATAAAATATTAGCAAAGTGACTTCACCAATAAAAGGGTAATAACCATGATCAAATGGGATTTCTTGCAGGGATACAAGGATGATCTGACACACATACAATGTAATCAATGTGTTATTCAATCAGCAAAATGGAGAATAAATATACAACCATCTCGAAACAGAAAAAACAGGATATGATTCAATCCATTTATGATTAAAAAGTCTCAACAAAATGGGTATTAAAAGAAAGTACCCCCAATATAATAGGTTATTTATGAGAAATCCACAGCTAACATCATACTCAATTGTGAAAGTCTGAAACCATTTCTTTCTCTAACATCAGGAACAAGAAAAGGAAGTCTAGTATCACTGCTACTAATCAACCTAGTTCTCCTTAGAGCAATTAATAAGAAAAAGAAATAAAAGGCATTCAAGTCATCTCGAAAGCAAGTGTCATTTACAGATCCTATACATACACAAATTCCTAAAGATGTAACTAGTAAATGTTTAAAATAATGAATACAATAAAGTTTCAGGCTGCAAAATCAACATACAAAAATCTGTCACATTTTTATATGCAAACAATAAACCAGTAGAAAGAGAAATAATTAAGAAAACAATCCCATTTTCAAATCATCAAAAATAATAAAATACCTAGGAGTAAATTTAATCAAGGAGTTTAAAGACCTGTAAGCTGAAAGAAAAAGAAGTGGAAAGATATCCTATGCTCAAGGATTAGAAGAAATAACACTGTTAAATGGCCATTTAACCTATGAGAATATTTGATTCAATGCAACCCCTACCCAGCATCATTTCTCACAGAAATACAACAAAAATTCAAAATTTGTATGGAATCACAATAGCCAAAGTTCCTTAGAAAAAACAAAAATGGACATATCATGTTCCCTGACATCAAACTAAACTACAAAGTTACAAATCAAAACAGTATATTGGAATAAAATCTAGGGATCAAAGTCCAGAAATAAACCTATACATATATAAACAACTAATTCACCACAGGAGGAAAAAAAAGTCTCTTTAGTAAGTGGTGTGGGATACTGGACAGCTACATGCAAAGAAATGTGGCTTACACTGAAATTCAAAATAGATTTAAAACTTAAATATTAGATTAGAAACCACAAAATACATAGAAAAATTTGGTGGTAAGCTTCTTGACACAGGCCTTAGAGATATATTTTGTGTTTTGCTTCAACAGCCAGGGCAACAAAAGCAAAACTAAATAGATGGGACTACATCAAACCAAAAAGATTCTGCACTGTGAAAGAAACCATCATAAAAACAAAAAGGCAGTTTACTGAGTGGGAGAACATATCTTGGAACCACATATTTAAAGAAGGCTTAATGTCTAAAACATAAAGAACAAATATACTACCCAACAATAAAAAACAACCAACCACATTTGAAAATGAGCAAGAGGATCTGAAGACATTTCAAAGACACACAGATGGGTCAAGAGACACATGAAAAAATGTTTATCATCACCTGTTAGAAAGGTTAATAACTAGTTATCCCACCTCTGGGGTATTTATCCAAAGAAAAACAAAATGATTAATTCAAAAGACTTATGCACTCTTATGGTCATCTCAGGATTACTTACAATAATCAAGATGTGGAAACAACATAAATGAACACAGACGTATGAATAAAGGGCAGTGCATTCATATGTACACATGTACACACATACAGGAATAGTACTAAGTTACTAAGAATTAAATTTTGGCATTTGCAACAACATAAATAGACCTTGAGAGTATTATGCTAAATGAAAAAACATCAAGAGCAACACAATCATGATTTCACTTACATATGGGGTATAAGAAAACAAAGTGAGTGCACAAACAAAACAAAAACAAACTTATAGATACAGAGAACACAGTGATGATGACCAGAAGGGAAAAAAGGTGGGTGAAATGGGTGAAGAGTGCTAACTGTATGATCTTGGAAGAAGACTAGTCTTTTGGTAGTGATTTTGATGTAGTGTATATATGTCTCTAACTATAACGTTGTATACTTGAACCAGTTATTACTTCAATAGATTATATTTTTAAAAACGACATCTGGATAAAACTTTAAGTTGACAATTCACAAGGAAAAAGTCATTCCAGTGGTGGAGCCAAGGGGAGCAGCAGCAGCAGCAATATCAGCAGCATGGTGTGCTAAGGTAGAAAATAAGCAGTATGTTTGATGGTCAGCTTGATTTAAAAGTTGGGTAAACAAAAAGGAAAATGGCAGAAGGTAATTTGAGATGAAGTAGAGCTCAGGTTGGGTCAAGTCTTGCAATCCAGAGTAAGGAGTTTGAATTTTACTTTAAGAGTAAGGGATAAAATACTATAACTCTAAAGCAGAAACAAATTTACAAGCAAGGACAGATTACCTTGTCAGTTAAATTAAATTAAATATATCAAATATATATTTAGTTGTAGTTTATTACACTGAAATAATTTTGTGCACAACAAACTAAACAGCTTTTTAGCATCAAAAGGAACAACTCTTCTCAAATTTTTGGCTCATTTTATTAAAATAGTGTGGTTTTAGGAAAGTTATTTTATTGAGATACCAAGTAGTCATATTACATCTTCAGTATTTAAAATAAACATCGTATTTTCAAATGCAGAAAGTATTTAAATTTTTAAAAAGTTGTACTGTGCTTTATAAGGTGTGAACTAGAGGTCATGAATAGCCATAATCTTGAATTCTATTTCTATCATTACAATAAAATATGAAATTTAATCCTAAATATCTCATTTAATATATGATGGCATCATACCAGATCAGTGCTTTAATATTCTTTTGGACAGTGTTCAACTAGTGAGGGTAAGGAATGCCCCACTTTTCCCATAGCCAAAACCATCAAATTATTTGAAGTTTCCTCCAGTTCTAAGGTTTTAGCAATTCATTCAATAAACATTCACTGAGGAAAGGTATTTTGAAGTATCTGCTATATGCCAGGCACGTTTCTTCCCCACTTACTCAATTAACTTACCCACTGAGAACAAGGTACCACATTGGCCAGAGCCATAGCTATAGGAAGCTCTCCCTGATCACCCATCATCGTGACCAGTTCCACCAGTCTCTCAAACCGATCTGCCAACACTGTTTCTGCAAGTGTGTCAAATTCTGTGCCTTGTTGAAGGATTTTTGTCAGAACTTCCATAAATGTAGCTCTTGTCTGGAGATCTTTGTGATAACCCAAACCTGATAAGGACACACAGATGCAAATTTATTAGTATGACCTTGCTGGAGTAATTTTACTTGTCCAATAAGACAATTTCTAGGTTTTATAGCTCTATATAATGCTTTCATTTTATCTCACCTATGGAGTGCATGAGGCCACTGTCCACATTAGCATTAAGTAAGTTTGACATTGCAAGGACTGTACAGTGCCTCAGTGATGCCAATCTCCGAGACATGCCACGTTTCCTACCACCTGTTTGTGTGTTTTCATCTTCAACTTCACTACAGTCATTCAAAAGGTTCATAAACAATGTGAAATACCTGAGAAGTAGAAGATTGACAGACAGTGAGAAAACTAATCAGAAAGCTAACCAGACATTCTGAACTCACCCATGTGTATCACACCAGTGGTGCTGGATATCTATTTCTCTCCAGTCTTGGGGTAATCCGTAAAGGTGGCTTATTATGAATGTATTTTGTTGAAAATGGTTTCATCCTGACAAAGCCTGTACATGTTTACAATGTAACTACCAAACAGATACAATGTTTCTTGGAAAATGCATCATGTTTAATGTTAAGCATATAAAATTAAAGGTTCAAGTAGTTTAGGGAATTCCATTTTAAATGATTTAATGATCAACCTGAGGTTTATTGCTAATAAAATTCATTGATCAGATTTTCCTCAAAAACTGTAAGCAGAGTTGTTTTCTTATCCTAGTACTATCATAGGGAATATTTCTTCATGTGTATTGGTAAATAATATGAGACAACAATCAAAGGCCACTGTAGCAAAGCAATTAGGTCCATTTTCTAAACAGTATCATTTGCCACTTCAGTTATACTTTTGTTTTGTTGTGGAATTTTGCTTTTTGTTTTGTGTTTTGGTGACTGAAATTTACTTAAGAAACAACTGTGATTTGGCTTCCATCAATTCCACACCATCTCCTTCCTCAGGTTGCAGCGGAAGACCAGCCAGTAGGGAAACTACTGCTTCCATGCTTGCCTGGTCCAAATCTCTGAGAAAAAAATTAAATACCAAAAATTCAGATTATTTTACTTCACATTTCCCTCAAATAAACTCAACAGACACAAAACTTTAGAAAGCTACCTATTTCTTTAAATTATTCAGACAAAATAATCTGAACTACTATTTGCCAAGCTCAGAATGAAGTTAAGTGTTAAATTATTTTCTGATATGCAGCTACAAAGACCATTACAGCAAATTTTAACAATTACTCCTTAAAAGTAACATTTTGGTTTTACAATTTACAGTTTAGAATCACTTAAGTTCCCCCAATAATACTTTATCTACCTAATCACAAAATATATTTCTCCGTAACTATAAACCTTCCTAGTCTTTCCATTAAGAGTGGTATTTTTATATAACTCAAAATACAAAATATTGATATAAAAAACACAAAATAGATGTATAACAGCTATAATGAAGTAGTACTACTGCCTACAGCAAAATTTGCTAGAAATTAAAGGTCTTTTTTTTTTTTTTTTTTTTTTTTTTTACCTTGTAAGACATTTAACGTCATCATCTGCAGCTTGGTTTGATGTTCCCATAACCCAGTCTGTCAGATATTCTACCATCTTATTCCTAGAGAATGGCAGAGAAAAGGGAAACAGAGAGGAGAGGAAGAGAGAGAGGAAATATAAATATTAGATCACACAGACCTTTAGTTATATATTTTAACAGTGCAAATAATTTGTCAAACAACTCAGTGACATGAACAAATCTAGCAGAAGGGCACACGCCTGCAATTTGGATACTAATACTCCATATTAGCCCTCACCTATAGTTTAGAAACCAAATTAAATTCTTAGCTCAAATATAATTTCAGGAAAAGGGAGCATTGTTATGAACATAAAGCTTTGGGAAATTTGAGAAAACACGAAGAGTAAAATGCTTCTTCTTTCCATCTCTCCCACCTCCATGACAACAACAAAACTATTTTTTTGCACCTTTATTTGACATAATAAAAAAAATTTAAGATCTTACTTTGTTTTTTCGAGAACTCACCTAAATTTCATCTCTTGACAAAATGAAAGGTCATCCCTCCTTGCCATCATTACCTCAACTAACTGACACAGTTTTGTTTTTATTTGAATTGCATGGACCATATTTCCAAGTACACGAACATATCTATTTATATAAAGAAACATGAAGAACAAATCAGATGTTAACAAAAGAAAAGATTTTCTAAATGCACTAACCTCTAAGTTGAATGTTACTATAAAAACTGTAAAATTCCAACATACCCCCACTGTGGCCTAGGCTGTTGACAGGGGTGGGAGGGGGAGGGTAAGGTGAGTCCTATGCCACCAGAATCATAGGGCCTCAGGGTCTTGGGTCCAGGGGTCTCAGGCTGGGGAACCCAGCCTTCTAGCCCAGTCCTGATCCAAGTCAGGCTGGGAGCATGGGCTGAAGTCCCTTCGAAAGGCTTGGGCTTTTGGGGAGCCCACCCAGCAAGGTGATAGGGTTAAGTCTTGCATTACCAAGGTCTCAGGATCTCCGGGTCTAGGGGTCTCGGGGCTGAAGGACCTGGCCTCCATCCTTTTGGTGTCTGGGAGTGGGGGCTAGGCAGCCTCAGTCAGGGGTCCTGAGCTGGGAGAGGGGATTAGTAGGCTTCACCTTTAAACCCAGCCCTGAGTCTAGTTGGGATGGAGGTGGTCCTTTGCAATGCCTCAGACCCTCAGAGAGAACTCCAGCACACCCCTGTATGGCCTAGGACATGGGGGTGAGGGAGCAGGATGAGTCCTATGTCACCAGGGTCACAGGATCTCAGTCTGGAGGAGCCAGCCTCTGCCTCCACATGGGCAGGGGGTGGGGGCTGGGAAGAAGCAGGTCCCCACTTCTGGTTTACTCCAACTTCCCTGCACTAGGGATGAAAAAAGCTTCTCCAGCTGCAGATTAATGGAGAGAAAAGGAAGTAATAACGGTCTGGATACACTCACCACCTGGGTAGGACAAACAGTGTGTTCGGAACTACTGACACAAGATGTGAGACCAGCAATTGTGGTGACCTGTCACAGATTTCTACCTGCACTGTCTCCAGGGCTGGGAAACAGAACCCCTGATTCAGTTTTGTGCAATGTGAATGAGGCTCCCTCCTTTACCAGTCAAGGAAGAAAGCCAGAGAGATGGGGCTGTGGCCCCATGGCAGAACTGCTAACACAGAGAGGAGAGAAGCTGGACCAACCACCTGGGGAAGTCTATCACCAGCAGGGAATGCCTCCACTGCCAGTGGTTGGGAGTTGGGCTCCCAAACCAAGGTATCAGAACTATACAGCACACAAGCAGCACCACATGACAGACTCAGAGAGGATCCTGGAGAAGCGCACCATGCATTTGCCCTACAACAATTTCCTGATGTGCTCGGCCTAACTATCCACCTCAGTTATTCCTGGAGATCAAGCAGCCTCGTCTGTTGCTGTCCAGGAATGCAAGTCCATACCCAGGAAAAAAGGACATTGTTCCGAAAAAAGAAGACCAATGGGTCAAACATGGACCAATGACTTATAGCATGAGGAATTAGACTGACTGGAGAAGGAAGGTAGAAAGGGGGAGTAGGGCGAAGGGACAGGGGTATAATATGGAAGGGAGGGCCATACCTAAAGGGAATAACAACCATACAAAAGTGACCAATGTTGTATGAAAATTACAAAATAAAAATTAATTTTTAAAAAATTTGTAAAATTCTACTTTATATTTAGCTTATTTGCACCTCCTCATTTAGGTGCAAAAAGGACAGGAAATTATTTCACTGATAACTACCAATACCAATGTGTTTCTGCTACATTTCAGTAGAATGCTTACCTGACCAGATTTAACATCATTGTTTCAATACTAGCTTGTCCCAGGTGTTCAGAGCTGCCCTCAGTATGATTATCTAGCAAGTTCTTCATTATAGCTATGGTTTGCTCTACAAATTGAGTATTGGTGTCAGTCAGTAAAACCTATATAAAGAACAAAATACATTCTGGAATCAATGCACAGACAGATCTTAGAGATGAGATTGCTGGAAATTTAAATGATACCAAGTGCACAAAGACACCCCTACACATCTATCCAAATAAGCAAGGGGTAAACATATAGTCATATCCATACCCATGACATTCATAATTCCAGATGCATAAATGCACTAGAGTTCTAAAAATCAAACTGATCCCTAAAATAAATGATCTGCAACTTTTTGCCTATTTAAAGATATTGTGAATTAATGTTCATGTCTGTATCTAATTAAATAATCTAAAAGGAAAGGTTTGATTACCTCAAACAATTCACTCTAGTCATAGGAAAGGGTGAAAAATAAAGCAGAAAACACTTTACCTGTCCTTGGGAATCAAAAAACTTGCTGATGGTATTCCTCAATTTGTTAAACAGCATTGGATAAAGAGCAGGACTCAATTCTAGACCCACCAGATCCTTAACATTGGTCCGTATCTGAAGTCCCACTTTTTCATGGTTACACACCATTAAGGACAGCAGCCGATCCATAAATTTGCTGACCGGTGTATCAGCGTTTCCCTCTGAGGACATCACTGAAATCATGGAACCCTTTCGTTCACCCACTGGGCCCATAGGTGGGCTATAGGTTGCCAGACCAGAATTGCTTCTCTGCTGTAGACACACTCCTCCAAGGGCACACAGGAAGCCAGTCATGTTTATCCATTCCTGTAGAGAGTCTGTGTCAGACAAATCTATGGATCCTCCTCCACTCACATGAGACATTCGCCTTTTAACAATGGTCTTATGAAGGCTTTCAGCAGCCTAAAAATAAAATGTATATGAAAACCATGGAGTCAACCTTAGTTGAGACTTGACAAATTACCCAACATTTCTTCCATGATAAAAGAACACTTTTTAATTAAAAGAAACTCAAAGTTAAGATCAGCATAGATATTTTTAGAGTCACAATGTATTTTTATTAGACTAAAATAAGCAACCTAGCATTGTTAAATTTCTTTTTAAAAGCTTTGAATCACATGAATTTGCAAACACAATGCCAAGTAAAGGAAATTTTTACCCAAATACTATATTTTGCACAATTCCACTTTATTTTAAAAATTGTGGCAATAACTGCACTTGTCTGAATACACTAAGAAACACTGAACTATACATTTTAAATGGATGAAGTGCATTATATGTAACTTAGATCTCAGCAGATTACCAAAAAATGAAAAGCTTTCAGTCAGAAACCATGTGTCCCCTCCAAATAATATTAGGTATATACTTCTGTTTCACACAAACAACTTTTTTTTTCCTTTTTCTAATTAAATTTGACAAGAGAAAAAGCTCTAAGTGACTGGCCAATTTTTCTAAAAATTTTATGAGAGTAATATGGCCACTACAAATCAAATACATAAATACCATTAATATAAATGTTAACTTCTGGAATTAACAAATGAAAATTTCATCAAACTTACAAATTCAACTATGCCCACCAGATCTTTTAATTAGAATGCCTAATAAAATAGTAAAATATGTTGCTTTGATTTAATTTTATTTATCTCTACCTTGTCACCCCTTTCCTGAAATTTCTATTAAATACTCTGATGAAGAAACAGAAATAGGGTAAAGGAACAGTCTCTACCATAAGTCATCTGTAGCTCAGTGCTCTACAATACGTCCACAATGAGGGAAACATGTATATAGTAGTCACATGTGGCTACTTTATGATCAAGAAACTAAATTTCAATCACATTTCATTTTAATGAAATTTAAACTTAAATAAGTAGCAACCATACTTACAGGTAGAGAAAACTAAGGATTAGTTTTATAACAACTATATATATATATAAAAACTATATTTTTACATATTAGTTTTATAGCAACTATATATTTTTTACACTTAGAATGATTCAAAAGATTACCTAAGTACATACATTTAACAGATCAATTAAGAGACAAAAAAAAAGTAAAAAGGGGGGGAGAGAGAAAATCACTTTCCAAACTCACTTGACCATCTTCCATTTTGGTTTTTGGGTAATTGAGGATTAGTTTTGTAGCTTGTTCCCACTTTGCATGTGTATCTTCCCAAGCCTAAAATGAAGGCAATTACCATTTGAAAGCAACTTTAAACCTAGAGCTAAAAATCAATCAGTAATAGATAGGTTTCAAATTTAGTACACAAGTATAATATACTACTCACAATATGCACATATCTTAGATTTGCTTCGAAAGCAATCCTGGTTTTATTTATATATAGAAATGTATCTATAAACACATGTATGGTATGGACACATTCATATATCTATTTTCCATGGGACTTCTAAAATTCAGGGTCAAGAAACCAATATACGTATATATATAATTTCCATGGGACTTGCAAAATTCATCACTGGGAGTGATGTTTCTGGTGCTGACATACCTCTGTGTTTCCTGCAGTGGGATGCTCAATGCGCCTGAGTAGTGCCATCACTCTTTTCTGGAGTGCTGCTCTTCCTAGGCAACAAGAGCAGCCAATCAACTTATTACAGACAGAGCCCTGTTTCCCAATGGAGAATCTGGCAAGCCCAATCCAAACTGCAAACTAGAGAAGTGAAGTGCTTCAAATGACAAAGCTGAACACTTCCTTTCATCAGTCTTCCAGGAAAGGTATTTAACTTGGATTCCATAATGCCCACAGCATGAAATAATTATTTCCACCTGTATTTACTCAAAACAGGTACGCCTATATGTTTAAAACTTCACTATATACAGTTTAGGCAGAGTAAGTTATATAATCTATAATTGACAGCAATTTAACAGGCAGTTTTTAAAATAAATGTACAGTATACTAAACACTCAGCAAGAAATTACTCTAAATGCTGTTTATTTTCTCCTTGTGCTGTGCAGAACACTTTCTCTTTCAGAAAACCTACTGTAAATACACTTACAAAGTAATCATCTTAAATACAATCCTACATCCTTAGCACATCAGATTATCATATCAAACTGACTGCCAAAGCAAACTGAATAAAGGAAACACTTACCTGTTGACATCATGTTGCTGACAGACGCAAACTCCATGAATGTGTTATAGTTGGGTAAGAAGTTGTGCACCGATACTTCATCCACCCCACATCGGATATCTGCTTCCTCACAAAGATGGCGGAAACAGGACATGGCAACCAGAACAGCTTCAGTGTCAGGGCTCCAAAGAAACATATACAGGGCCACTTCAAGTTTGGTCTGGGCTTGTCGGCAAATTGGTGGGGTTCCACTGCACCCTGCTGCTGCACTATCCTGGGATGGGAGGTATATATTTGCAACTTAGGGAGCATGACTTAGAAAACTCAACAATGTCACAAGTTGTATACCACATATATTTGTGTATAATAATCCATAAGAGCATCTCCCTTTTATCCTGATGATAATTTTTAAGACCCAAAATGAATGTCTGATGAGGAAGGAAATTATTCAAATTAACATAATGCTACTACTGTTAAAATTCAAATCAGATATATATTATCCTATACAAAATTTCAGAAATTCAAATTAAATCTAACAAACACAAAACACATGCAACATAAATCTATTGAATGAAAAAATGTAACAGTTTCTGGGCATTTATAAATGACCAAGGAAGAGGAAGTAACAGGAAATTCTATCTACTTGCTGGAGAGAAGAATTAAGTAGGCTGAAGTACTGACTGAAATACAGGTATACACAAGCAAAATATGCTGTAAAAGATCTATTTGATTATGAATTACATATTCCCAAAACATAAAAAAGGAGAAACCCTCATTCACAAATGAATGCAAATGCTGCAGTTAAAATAGATAATAATAAACCAGATTGCTTAGTTTTTTTTTTTTTCCTCATCTGAAGAAACTGAAGGTTACACTAAAAATCGAGTCTAAAAAGAGCTGTGGTTTGGAAAAGTAATTCTAGTAATGATTTGCTATTTTCACTTTTTCTATGACGTATTTAAATGGAACAATGCACACAAGCAAAAAGAAATCTTAGAAATGTTTGTAACATCAAGCAAAATGTTTTTTCTTTCAATAAACTCATATTTGTTAGTTGGTACACTGTTTAAATTGGAGAATATGAGTCATCATGATGGGGTAGAAATTTTAATAATGGGTATCAGGTATAGCTTGTAAATGTAAATATTAGATCAAGGGCTGTTTACATGTGATATCATTTAATCTTCCCAATTTCCAATTCTGAGGCAGAAGAATTATTATCCCCATTTTAAAGTTGAACTAACAGAGGTGTTAGGGATTTTCCTGAGTGACACAAAAAAGCACTGTAAGCAGTATGTAACTACAACTAGAATGTAAGCAGTTATTTACTGTGCTAAAATACCTAGCTGAAAACCACCAAAGTCCACTCAGAATTAAAAAAAAAAAAAAAAAAAAAAAGCCAGAGCACAGGTGACAACACAGAAAACTACCCCCAAAAATTTCATTACCATGGAAGAGTTTCCTTTTCCCTTCCGGAGAGAGGTCCCAGGAGCACAAGTCCGCAGTAATTCCTCATGATCCATGGACATCTGACCGGTGTTTCCACTTGAAGGAACATCACATCCTACTCCACACAGGAAAAGAAAGTGACAGGAACTTCTGTCTGCCTGCTAGAAAAAAGTAACAAGTGAGCTTTACTGAAGCACTGATAGCTAAGAAAAATAAATGTGTGTTCTGCCTGCCCATTTGAGACTACCCTGGAAAACTTCTCATACCAACTCCTACCCCTCAACCTTGAGGAACACTCAAGAAACCAAGTAGTACAAATAATCTTTGCTTATTTGTTTCAATGTCTTGGTCTCTCACCTTTCAAATTATCAAAAAACAGCAGACTTGAAAAGTATAATTTAAGTCTAACAGGTAAAACATCAACAACAAAAATCTATTGTATGAAAAACAAAACGTACTTCTCAGTTAATTATAAACAAAGTTCTTCCCCATCGGATTTTATCCTTGTGCCATATTAGGATAACTGGAAGTCAGCTGTTTGGAGATTAAGTTCCTCTGGACCAATAATTAACACCAGTATATAGGTGAAGTATATATGCATGGTACAAGAATAATTTTGCTGACCAGATTACTACAGATCCATTATGCTAAAGCCAAATTTTACTATATCAACACACTGAGATAAATCACATATGAATAAACTCAATAAACCCATTTATCATTATCCTAGTCATAAGCAAAGAAAATTTGATAGGCTGCATGACACACTGAAAAGCATGAGTTTAAAACATTTAAGATCTATTATAGCTATAATGTCAAAAAGACATTCATAAAACCAAATATTGCTAAAGAATTCCATAAATTTTTTTAAGTGACTAGTTATAGAAACTTTATTAAAATAAATTTAAAATTCTTTTCTATCTCCCACAACCCCCTCACCAAGAATTAATAGTTCAAAATCAAAAATTTTCACTCAACCCTAAGAAGGAAAACTGCTATTATCAAGAGGTGGAACCTTTATAAGAATATAAATAAACCTCTTCCCTTCAGCCTCTTGATCAACAATGTTCTCTGGACTAGTGTAGCCATAAGATCTAAGTCTTATGCCTGAGCTTGAAAGGGGAGTCATAATATGCAGCTCAATATACTCTGGATCATCAGCCCCTACTCCTCCTGCCCCAGCAAGTCAGTCTTGCTTATTATTCAACTAGAATTTATCAGGGTTGTGGCTTTAAGGATAAATTATCAGAATAATTTTTTAAATGTTGATCAATCAACCATATCCTCTGTCTACATATTGCCCTTGACCACCCTGTAGGAGGAAGAAATTAAAAGGACCTAATTTGACTAGTAAATACTTCCTTAACCTTTTCAATCACCATTCCAAATAGTATCCAATTTGAATTCTAAAGATATCATTTTGCTTACCTTATTTTTAAGAAGGAATTTATTCCTGCAGATCAAAATTTCCCGCAACCATTTGAGAATTTCTGTGCTGCTAAGCATCTGATGGCTAGTTAACTTTTTGCAGATGTAAAAAAGCATTTGTGAGCTGCAGTAACATAAAGCTCATTGTTACCAGCATCATCAACACACAACCTAATACAGATATAATCAGTATGTAAGAATGGCATTTTCTTATAATGGACACAAGTTTTCATTAGAGAAATTTCTATTTTTCCTTCTAAGACATGTGACACAGAAATGAAATTCAAAATATTAATTGCTTGACAATCAAAGGAAGTCTGCAGTTTGTGTAAAAACAACTTCTAAGTAAGTAAAAAAATCATTTCTACGGCCCTTTCTTTACATACTCCTAAATGTTCCATCCATGTACCTCATCCTTGCAGCGGAGTCAAGATAAAATGAGACCACGTACATAGCATAGTCTACATTTAAACACAGTGGCTACAATCAATTGTCTGCTGGACAAATCCAGACCACCATTTGCTTTCATAAACAAAATTTAGCGGAACACAGCCACATCCACTCATTTGGATATTATCTAAGGCTGCTTCCTCTAATAGCAGAAATAAACTGCTATGAGAGAGTATCTGGCCTACAAAGTCTGAAATAATTATTGACTCTTTAGACAAAAAGTTTGCTGGTCCTAGAGGTGCACTGTCAAACACAGAGGCAACTAGCCTGCCACATGAGATAACTAACCACTTGAAATGTGGCATGTCAAACTGAGATGTACTGCTAAGTATGAAACACCAAATCTTAAAGACTGCAGGAAAAAAGTAAATATAATACCTCATTAATAACTTGTATACTGACTCAATGTTCAAATATTCACTAAACATATACCATGCTAAAAAATACGTTAAAATTAATTTTATTTGTTTACTTAACTTTATAATATAGCAACTAAAATTTTTTTAAAATGCATACAAGCTTCACATTACATTACTATTGAAGTCTAAAGTCTAGAATTTAACTCAGCTACAAGTGACTTAGGCCACTTGTATTAGAAGGTAATGACAAAACTTGAGGCTTAAATATTTACATTTTCCTCTGTGTTGCCTTTGTGCTCATTAAAAGGCAATTATTCATATAACCTAGGAAATAGATTATAAAATTCTGTATATAGTTTTGCTTTTTAAGTATTGTTCATTATTGAATCATTACCAAAAAACACTGATATTATGGAAAATTTATGAAAGTTCACAACTTAAAAACCTGAACTCTTAGTTATAAAATTTTAATATTCTAAGCTGATAACTAATAATTAAAAACACAGCTGTTAACTGAATAGAAAAATCTGAAATAGAATACTCTAAATAAGAGTACTTAAAGTTGGGTAGTAAAATTTAGCACATTTTAAAAAATGTATTTGCAAAAATACATTCTTTTAGTTATACAATCTGATTAATAATTTCAAGTCAAAATATAAAATCATAAGTCCTCTGTAGCATGTGTGAATGAAGTTTTACAATAAACTACTGTAAAGTTTAAAATAGAAGATAGAACTTTCCAATGAATTAAAAAATTAAAAGTACATACCTAATTTCCCAAAATGTTTCTACAGGAGCATCAGGATTCCACAAATCAATGCTATCTAACTGATGAAGAACTAGCAGAGCCTGAAATTTAACAGAGAATTAAAACTGGATTTGGGTCAAAGAACACTAATAGAAATTAAATAATTTAAAACATACAACACACAAAAAAATCCTATTATTATATAACTTGAAGATATCAATGTATTTGGAGTAAAACTAGATTCTTCCTTCAAACAAACCCTGCTCTCATTCCAGTACCTCAGTATTTCTCTGGAGGCTCATTGTTACTAAGAACATTACTTAGATTCTGGTCAGCACACTTAAGTGATTCTTAATTTCACTTTAAAATGCTTTATTAAAACTCCAACAAAATAGGCCAGGCATGGTAGCACAGGCCTGTAAGTGGCAGTCTAGGCAGCCAAGGCCGGGGCCAGGGATCATGGTTCGAGTCCCACTGGGGGCAAGTAGCGAGACCAAAAACATAGTTGGGTGTGGTGGTGTGCGCCTATAATCCCAGCTACCTGGGACGCTGAGGCTGGGGATTGCTTGAGTCTGTGGTACCCCAGACACTATGAGCCTGTGGTTCCACAGGCAAAAACAGCGAGACCTAGTCTCAAAACAAAACAAAACAAAACAAAACCAAGTCCAACAAAACACTGTTTGTAAGAGCCAAAAACTAAAAACATAAATGGCCCATCATCAGGTAATGGATAAACAAATTGTGGCATAACCAGCCACAAATGGAATACTATACAATGAAAATATGGAAGATATTTTTAAAAAGGAATGAACTACTGACACATGCAACAACATAGATTAGTGCCATGATAATTATGCAGAATTTAAGAAGACAAACAATAAAAGGAGTTTATAATTCCATTTATACAAATACAAATTAATCTGTAGTAACAGAAAGCAGATCACTGTTTGCAGGGGAAGCTGGAGAATTAGACAGGGCAAAAAAAGGAGAGGGGGAACAAGAAGCACACACTAACTTTTGGCAGTGATGGACATATTCATTTAAGTGGAAATTAACAGGTGAATCGATGCAATATTCATAAATATATTCATCAATGCAATATTTATTAACAACTGCAAAAATGAAGGAACTGACAGATGTAACCACAGGGATGAATCTCAAAAGCTTGCTGGAAGAAGATAAAAAGGACATACAGTTTAAACTCCCCATTTGAACTCTGAGAACTGAAAAGTATAGTAATAGAAATCAGACCACACAGGGTGGGGATGGTTAGGGGGGGTGAACCCCAGAGATCACAAAGATGTGAAATTTATATATAAATAAATTATTTAATATTTAAAAAATAAATTATTGATTAATGCCCCCCCCCCAAAAAGGAAAAGAAAGAAAGAAATCAGACCAGTCTCTGAGATAGGAAAAGGGGTCATTGACCACAAAATGATGCAGGGAATTTTGGGAGGTATTTAGTTCTAATTATGTAAACGTTATGTCAATAAAAAAAGTTAAAGTGCTAGTTATCATGTAATCAATAAAAAGATAACTTTTTGAAAAGTCAACTGTCTTCAGACCTGTTAGAATGGCTATAATCAAAAAGGCAGACAATAACAAATGTTAGCAAGGATGTGGAGGTACTGGAACTCCAATATAATACAGGTGGAATAGAAATGATTGCTGTCATAAGTTGGGCAGTTCCTCAACAAGCTAAAACACAGCAACCCTATTACTCAGCAATTCTGCTAAGAGATACAGTCACACCAATATTTACACAAATATTCATTGTAGCATCATTCCTAATAGCCAAAAAACCAGAAATAATTCCAAACACCCACTAACTAACAAAATATGGTATATTCATATGATGGGATATTACTAGGCAATAAAAAAAAAATGAAGTACTTATCCATGCTATGATATGGATAAAACTTGAAAACGATAAGTTAAATGAAAGGAGTCATATTTACTCCATACAAAAGAATACATATTATATGATCTACTTTTTGAAATGTCTAGAATAACAAAATCTATGAAGAAAAAAAGAATGGCTACCAAACTTGGGGTGGGTAGGGGACTGGGTAGTGAGGTTTTTTTGAGGGTGACAAAAATTTTCTGAAACTAGATAGGGGCAATGGTTAAACTGATTATATAATATAAATTTATGGTTATAAATTAAAGATTTAACATACATTTATAATGTATTAAAAATAATTCTAAGTCAACAATATTTTGAGTTCCTTTATTAAGCATAAAAATTTACACAAAGTTGTTGCTATATACAATCTCTAATCAAGTAATCCCTTCTTCCTCTATGGAGTTCAGGGAGACAGAGATCAAACCTGCCATTTACAGAAATGACATGGCTCTCTGATATATGTCATAAATGACAACTATCACTCATAGAAACCACACATCAAAGTAACACCAAGAACATACACAGTTAAAATCCTTTCTTCAAGAGTCTAAAATTAATTCTCTTTTTACCTCCATTGCTTCCTGAGCAATCTCGGGCATGTGTGACTGAGGGACCAGTTGCACTAGTCCTGTAATTAATTCTGCTGTACTGCCTTGGGTTTCAGGTCCCTGTTTTCTTGGATTCTAAAGGGGGAAAAAGAAAGCAAACTTCAATTTGAAAAATCATTTGACAGGAGCTAGAGTGAAGCAGGAGTGAATGGAGAGTGACTGTTAATGGGCATTAGGTTTCTGGTGATGAATGCACAACCTTGTAAAGTTACTAAAAGCTACAGAACTGTGTGCTTTAAAATAGTGAATTGTATGGGAATCATAGCACTAAAATTTATTAATTGTAGAATTAAAAAAATCAGAACACTTTAAGGATTTTCTTAATCTACATTTGCTCATTAATGTGAATAGTGCCATATAAAAATACTAATGAAATAAGTTAAATATTAACTTTCAACTGAGAGATTTATCAATAATATGAGGGAGGATTTTGTTTCAGCAACACTATATTGGCTCCGATTTGAAATTTACTGGTTTTATCTATAAATAATTGTGAGCAAAGGAAAAGAACACAACATTGAATGAGAAGGACTGCATGATTACACTGCAATCATGTAAGCCTTTTTGTCTAGCACAAAAGTTCTAACCAAATCCACAGAGAAAGAGTAGAATTCACAAATCCAGAGACCTATACTTTAATCTTTTTCACTGTGCAAAAAGTGTACTAAAACAAAGTGGATATAAATGTAATAAATAAATGTGTGGTAAAAAATAAATGTGGTGGATATAAATGTAAATGATTACCTACTTACAAACTCTTTCTGTAACGTGGAAGCATCTATTTACACTTCAAGAAGACTTGGTTTACTTAAGTGAGGCCAGTGAAAGTTGGTGCCATGCTTTATTTTGGTAACTACAGAGTTTCTCCCAGAATGATTAAGGTAAGACTTCACTCCAGCATATCCCTAATTCAAAACTGTAAGCTAATTTTCTGACATTCATATTCATTCATGAATAACCCAGTGATATTTACTGAACACCAAAGACACAACAAAGTAAGAAAGAAGATATTTCCTACCCTCCTGGAGCATGTAGTCTGGTGAGAAAGACAAACATCAATAAAATAATCAGACCAACAAGTATAAAACTGCAAATGAGATAAGAATTATGAAATTACATGTTACTCTGAGTGCAAAACAGGGAAATGTGGCAGTCAGAATGATTTCCTTAGAATAGTGAATATAGCTCAGAATTAGCAGGAATTACTATGTTGAAAGAAGGAAGCACATCATAAACTAAGGGAGTAGCAGGACAGTGTGGATATGAGGGATAGAGTAAGTAAAAAGGAGCAAGATAGGCCCTCATGAGTAGAGTATGGAAAACAAAGGAAAATATGTTAATGTGACAGAAATGGTAGGTAGAAATCAGACTTTATATGACCAGTAGGTCTATTTGGACTTTGGACTTCTTTCTCCTCTCCCAGAGAAAGCTGGGAAAGGAGCATGATCAGATTTGCTTTTTAAAAAGCAATTCTAGTGCAGAGGAAAGATTAGCAGGAAATAAGAGATGATGCAAGCTTAAAAAATTAAGACTATTATGAATTAGAATAGAAACAGAGGAGATGAGATACAATAAAATTTCATTGCTTTAAAAATGCCACTTAAGTAATTTCATGTTTCTCTTACTTACATTTCTCTTACCAAGATTTGGAATGTCTATATACAAAATATATTTGAAATATGTACGAGTCTAATTTATTTATGGTAATTCTGAGAAAAGCTGTTTACCCACTAGATGGCAGCAAAGAAAATAACTTCAATTTTAAGTGATCCTTATCAGTTTGCTCAATTTCACAATTGAAAAACATGAAGTTTCACTTAAATTCCAATTCTTTGAGTTAACACAAAAGGCACAAAGGACTTCTGTGAATTCTTTGAGTCGAATTATAACTATGCAAAGAAGAGTGGTGCTGATATATTACATACACAATAAAACACACCACAAATAACATGCTATATAACAAATAAGGATAAATGGTATTTCATTAGTTTCACAGAGTCACACTAATAGCTTTAATGAAATGTCTCTACACCAAAATCTACCTTTATTAGACTATCAATATTTGGATGGGCTTTTCAAAAAATTCAAAGTATCAATCACAGGCATCTTTTAGGGTCAATGATCCTCTGAGAAATTCCCTCATTTCATTCATTCACATTTATTCTTTCTTGAGAAAATAAGTATTCACATGTACTTTTTGTTTTAATTCAGAAGGTTCATAGAACTCTTTTAACTGTGGGCATAAATTTGTGATTCTCTATAGTAATTTGAAAAATAGGGAATTAAAACTGAAGAAACCCTAGCACTTCAAAAGCCTGTTCACAAAAAATAAACAAAAAAACAATAAGAAATCTTTCTGAATGCTGCTTTCCACAGATTACATTCTGTGGAATTCTGTGAATTTCTGTGAATTTCATAATACCTAACTACTACATTTGGGGCTATTACATTATTATATTAACATTACTATTGTTAACAATATTTTATTAATAGTGATAATAGTTAACACTTATTTAGTACTCATTATGCACTTACTATGCATTATTCCCAAAGCATGACAAGGCTATCAGTCTTAACTATCTCTCTAGGTTATCACACAATAAGAAAACTAAAGCACAGAGAAGTTAACTCATCCATATCACAGTCATACTTTTAATCACTTCATAAAACATCATTCATTTACGTCTTTGTTCCTAATTATTTTGTATAACTAGAGTAATACTCTCAGGAATCTTAAACCATCTGAGGTTGCAAAAGCAGAGTTGTGACAAAACTGAGAGTATTCCATACCCACTTTCATCTCCTCCCAGTATTTATAAGCAAGGTTATGATAACAGAAGGCTAATGATGGGAAGTAAAGGGGACAGAAAAGTTAAATCACTTAGTGGTAGCAACTGGAGAATAAAACACAACCATGTAAAAAGCACTCTTATTTGTGGTTGCTTAGTTACCTCGACCCCCAATTCCAGAATTATGCCCGAATAATATAGATAACCTGGTATTTTATGTAAACTTGTTTTAGTTAAACCCTATCTCTGAAGTTAGTATAATAATTTCAAAATATTTCATAAAAAATACTTACACAAAGCAAGAGCTTTGGATCTGCATGAATGAGTTTCACCATGGACAAGAGAAGATACTTATAACTTCTAGTCTCCAGATCTGTGGGTTTTTCTTTAAATTTAAGGCTTGTTACTTTTTCTTTAAATGTAAGACTCTGAAAAGAAAAACATGACATTACCTTTTAAGAATCATATACTAGATTCAGGGAATTATCCAATTTTCAAAAATAAACCTAATATTAAAATACCTTGCAAAACTAAACAGACATGTTCAAAACCACCAAATGAGTGAAATTAGTAAAGCCATTCAATAAGTATATGGTTACATTATTAAACTTAAAAAACAAAATTATTTTACAAATATGTTTGATTAATTTTATAAAATTTAAACAAAAATTTAATACTAAATGCTTCAATATTTAATATTTGATTCCTATATAAAAATTTTCCAAAATGTAAAAACACTAGGTATAGAAAATTTAGTCTATAACTATTATAAGTTCTCACAAACAATATGCTGGGCAAACTCACTTAACCAACACCTATCTCACGCATATTTATACAATATTTCCTAGAATATGGCACAGTATTAAGTGTAAGATACATCTTTACCACACAAAATGAAAAACCACTGTCAACTTTAATACAACCATACAAATAAGAGGCACAAAATTCAAAGATGTTAAAAACTTTAAAAACAACTGCCTCTTAGAATTGAAATGTGATATACGGCAATCTGTTCTTTAGTAGTTTAATTGTAGCTTCATTTTTTTTCTTTTAATAGCATTCCAGCTCTCTCAAACTACAGAACACATATATTTTATCTGAAGAGTACTGATAAAATAGAGAAAGAATTCTTTGAGAAAGTTCAGATCATGGAAAATGTGTTTGAATTATAGGGAATTATAGTGGAGTATGTATACATATTGCTGTTATGGACATTATTCAAAAAAAATTCACTAGCTCTATTTTTACATCTTAATACCACACCTTCCTCGCTTATAAAAATTTCTCTTTTCCTTTAAAAGGATACAAAAATATTTGATTTTAACATGTATGTGTTTATGTGAGCACATACACAAACATAGCTATATGATAGTAGACTATCCCACATCTGTGCCCCATAATGCTCAAATCAACAGGTTGTCTTTCAAAGGTAACATAATGGAAAAAGTGTCGCTTTCCAGTTATAAAACACAACTATTCTCAAAGTTTAAATGTGAAAAATATTCATTTGTTATTATGCCAAAAACAGAAAGTTCCTGATTTTCAGAGAGAAATAACTATTCAATGTACACATTAATGTAGAATATGGTCACTGCAGAAACTAGCAAATTTTATAATAATGTTTCCTTTTATTATTTATAGTTCAACTACAAATCTCTTACCCAAATGTATTTAATAAAACCTGTTTTAACAGTTTGCACCCATTAGAGTTTTTCCCTCAATTATAAGTCAAAGTGACATCCTCGGTCAAGGTTAAACATTCATTGAACAAACTTATTTACTAACATGTAAGTAACTGCTCTTCCGTGATGCAGTCATTGTACAGGAACACATAATAGATGACCATTTACAGATATAAGAATTGCCTCTTAGTAGTAACCATTTCCAAAAAGCATTAGTTTAATTACATCATCTCTTAATATCAGGCATAAGCATGCAAATCTAATTTTAGTATGGCTAACAAAGAATGTAGACTTGAAAGATTCTACATAGCTCACAAAAATTAATTATAAACTGATTAAATACATACATAAAATCAGAAACTATAAAATGCCTAAAACAGAGAAAAAGGTTCCTTGACATGGATCTTGGCACTTACATTCAGATATGACACTTAAAGCTCATGCAACAGAAAATAAAAAAAGTAAACAAGTGGGGACCACATCAAGCTAAAAAAAACAAAAACAAAAACAATCAACAAAATGAAAAATCAGCCTATGGAATTGGAAAAATAAATTGCAAACCATGAAACTGGTGAGGTTTACATATAATATATAAGATTCATACACCTCCGTACTAAAAAAAATGCAATTAAAAATGTATATAAAAGATTTAAATAGACAGTTTTTCAAAGTGGATATATAAATGAAAGGGTACTTAACATCACTAATCATTTGGAAAATACAAATCATAACCACAATGATACCATATCATGCCTATGATAATGCCTATCATTGAAAAAGACTTGGAATAACAGTAACTTGCAAGAAAGGGGAGAATAGGAAACCCTTGGGCACTGCTGATGGGATTGTAAAATGGTACAGTCACTATGGAAAATAGTATGGAGGTTCCTCAAATATTACAAATAGAAGTATCATATGATCCTGAGACACCACTATCACTGCCACTACCAAAAACACTCCACTGTAGAGATATCTGCACCATCATATTTATAGCAGGATTATTTCCATTACTAAGACATGAAACAATCTAAATGTCCACCAGGATGAATAGTGTTGTAGACTCTCTGTGTATTTGTTTCATATGGAATATATATATGATAGACTATGTACATACATACAATTTACATATATAATGGAATATTATCCAGACATAAAAAAAGGAGGAATTCCTTCTATTTGCATTTGCAATAACATGGACAGATCCTGAAGGCATTATTATGCTAACTGAAATAAGTTAAACGAAGATTTTGTTATCTGTATATAGAATTTAAAGTAAATAAAAAACAAACTGAGAGAAAGATGAGATTTGTGGTTACCAGAGATAAAAGATGGTGGTGGAAGACTGAATGAAAGTGATCAAAAAGTACAAACTTCAGTGATCATAGTTAACACCCTATGTATCTGAAATTTGATAAAAGGGTAAATCCTAAAAGTTGTCACATAGAACCTTTTTTGTATCTTGAAGATGATGGATGTTAATTAAATTTATCATGGGGACATTTCACAATATATGTGAATCAAGTCATCAGAATGTACACTTTAAAGGTATACAATGCTTTATGTCAAGTATATCTCAGTAAAACCAGGGAGAGGATAGACTGAAATATTCAATTTTTTTTTTTTAAGTTGAAAGAGGCAAATTTATTTAAAGAGACAAAGACAGATAGGAAATAAAGGAGACAGAAAAGCAAGTCTTCCCAGGCTGGAAAGTTGGGGAGTAGTAAAGAGCTTACCCCAGATAAAATTTTCAACTCAAATACCTCCTAATTAATGACCACTCATGGGTTACATAAAGTCAGAAACAACTGGCTAAAGAAGAAATATATTTAACTAGATAAGAAAATAAACTACTTATTGATCTTTCATACTGCAGATATTTGTAAGAATACAAGCTGATATGCAGTAGGATTCAAGAAAAAAATTCATAAATAAAAGTATTCAAAAAGTCTATTATGGACCAAACTGTCTGTTAATTAATAAGATCATGACTGAATTACTAGTTGTGTGAAAATATTTGCTGACTCAAGAATCCTTTAAAAAGCAAAATTGGCAGAAATTTTTAAGAAAAAAAAATGTGTAGGAAGATATATATGAAAAAGCATACATCTATTCTTAACAGGTTATCTTAGTATTATAACAGTAAATGATTAGTGCTAAGACAAATATTTCAAAATTTAAAAACACTATAAAAGTACAAAATGGAGCAGTTATGGCTCAATGTTTGTATGAAAAGATTGACTGAAAACTGAATCTAAGATAATCTGATAATAATGCAGTCTAACACTGTATTAACAGAAATTATTAATAGTAATGATAGATATAAAAAGTTAACAGCTTTCCTAAATTATTATATCATATCTGAAACACTAAACTCAGATCTTAATGTGTCATTTTAATTGGGGGAGAGATGTTAGACTGAATTATTTCCAGAAGAAAAGCATACCACAGGAGGGTTTTGAAACTAGGTGAAGTAAATTACTTTATTCACTCAACATACATGTACTAAATACCTAATATGCGCAAGATACTATTTCAGAGGCCAAGAAACTTGTGCTCAGCAAGCTTGAAAGCCCCTGCTTTCATCAAGCTAACACACTAGCTAGGGAAGAAAGGCATTAGACTACACACTAACCATGTAACTATTTGTGATTCATTTAATATTATCTCTCAGTTTCCTTAACTATAAAAACATGAGCATGTATACATATTTTAAGAAACGTGTTCAGTTTTAAGAAAGTTTGTCCACTGCCAACGAACCCTTAGGAGTACAAGATAAATTTATTCAACTATATGCTGTGCTGTCTTACTTATCATTTGTGGGTTATATAAAGTCAGAAATTACTTGCTAAAGAAGTGGTATATAGAAATAAAGTTCTGGACTGTAAGACGAATTAGTGGTTGCTAAGGGGGCTACGGGGCACACTGGGATGGGCGGATGATTTTGGACCTTGAGAGTGATCTTAATGTAATATACATGCATGCTGATTCTCAACAATGAACACCTGAAACTTACATAATTTTATAATGCAGTATCACATGAATAAAAAAATAAGTGTTACAGAGCATTCTAGGAAAAGAGTATAACCACTAATGTCTGGCTGAGAATGACAGGGACATGAGTTTACCATGGTTAAAGAAAAATATTCAAACAGTTCTTGCTAACAAAAAATAATATCTTTATTCAAAATACAGGTGGTTATCAAGTGCAGAAACACAGGTATTATTTTACATTTTTTTGCAGAATGAACTTTCTGCTACTTCTACAAAATACAGGCTCAAGTATACCAGAGCCACAAATCATCTGAGGCAATGTAAGCGAAGACAACTCAGGGGACATTTCTGGCTTTCATGACTAGGGGTGTGGTGTTACAGGTATTTAGCAGGCAAAAGGTTAGAGATGCTGCTCAGCATTTTACAATGCACAGAACAGTTCCCTACAACAAAGACATTCCAAAATGTCAGCCAAGGCTGAGAAACACTGGTATAATGTATTACCTTTAAGCCACTTATTATGGATATTCACCTGTGTTTCAAGACTTCATAGCCACCTGTAGTGAGGTATTCATTGGAAATTTTCAAGCAAAAGTTAGAGGACCAGAATCTCTGAGAAGACTGGTAAGCTCATTTGCTTCCCTGGCATTAAAACCACTCTTCAGTTAAAGGGAGTGCAACACTCCCATATTTACTGTCTGACTGCTCACCTCACCAAGCATAAGAGTGATAAGATTTGCCCTATGGATCAGAACTTTCTTATTCTGAAATATCATTTCATATTAAATGTTTTAATTATTTTCCCTAGGAAAAATAGCTATAAAGGTATCCTTTAGCTCATGTATACACATAAAATATATATAAATACATGAATATAAACTTAAGAATGATTTTTTTTAAGAGACTAGGTCTTATTATATTGCCCAGGGTTGTCTCAAACCCACAGACTCAAATGATCCCCAGCCTCAGCTTCCCAGGTAACTGGGATTACAGCCACGTGCACTATGACACCCAACATTAAGAATGACTTTTAAAATCAAATGCTTACTGAGAATTTCAGAGAATGATCAGAAGAAACCTAAACTTATCAAAAAGTGACTTTTTGAACCAAAAGAAGTTTAGTTATCACTTTCTATTTTTTGGTAACACTTCATTAGATATCATTTACCTGCCATATTGTTCATCCCTTTTAAGTATCCAATTCAGTAATTTTTCATATATTTATACCTGTGCAACCACCAGTACTGTCTAATTTCAAAATATTTTTGTGACCCTAAAAATACACCCCATGCCCATTCATAATCATTCTTCTAACCTCCCAAACTACATTCCTGGCCATCAGCAGCCACTAATCTATTTTGCGCATTTATAGATGTTTATTTGGACATTTTATTTAAATGGATTCATATATGTTCTTTGGTGCCTGGCTACTTTCACTTAACATAACGCTTTCAAGTTTCATCCACATTATAGCATGTATCAATCTGTTTCAACTGTTAAATAGTATTTCATTGTATAGATAAGCTATATCTTAGTACACAGTGACTATACTACATTCACTAACGTATATTTAGATGGTTTCTACTATTGTCTATTACGATTAACACTGTTGTGAAAACTGAAAGCTGGCACTAAGGGGATGAGTGGACACCAGGCCTGGTAAGAACCAGGTCTCAGGACTGACTCAGCAGATTTACCTCCCAAGGCTGAGTGTCCCTACTAGAAAATTAAGGGTTTATATACAGTTTTCACTGGTGATAGTAAATGGCCTGATGTGATAGATGACAGAATGAGGAAGGTTCAAGGAGAAACTGGACTGCATACCAGTAAACTAAGTCATGGGTTGTTTATCTAGATCCCCTAGGCTGCATTTCTTAGGTCAACCATGCTTCAGTATACTGCAGGTTATCATGCTTTGTTTCATCATCATGCTTCACTTTGTGTTCAAGCTTTTACATGGACATGCTTTCATTTCTCTTAAGGGTATACCTAAAGAGTGGAACTGGGTTTATATCTGGGTGCTGAGTCAGAGTATGTTTAATCTTTTGAGGAACTGACAAAATGTCTGCAATATTTTCCATTCCCCCAACAGCGTAAAAGGGTTCCTATTTCTCTAAACATATATCAACACTTGCTACTGTATTGCAGTCATTCTAGTAGGTGTGAAATAGCATTTCACTGTGATTTTAATATATTTCCCTGTGGCTTGTGGTCATCCTTTCATATGCTTATTATTCATTTGCATATTTGGGGGAGAAATTTCAATTTAAGATTTCCCCATTTTTAAATTGAATTGCCTTTTTACTGAGATGTGGGAGAGAAATAGGATTTTTCTATTGTATTACTTCTAAACCATTTATCTTAGCCATTTATCTTTCATATAAACTATTCTACAAATACTCACTGGTAACATAAAATTAGATGATGTGTAAGGCTTAAGAAATTTACATTCACATGAGATTAAGAATATAGTTCTGAGTTAAAGACAGGACATTGTTAAAAGGAGTTTACCATTGCTTTGTTTAAAATATTAAAAAAAGTAAAAATACAAGGAAATTTCTGTATCAGAAATTCCCCACTGCAAGGTCTTAGGGAGTGTTTTGCACTCTCTAATCATATAGCTCTCTGTAAGGATGAGGGAACTAATGACAGCCTCACTAAGCTATAAGAGAATGTATTTGACAAAGGACTCTTGTCTCAATCAAGAACAAATCCCAAACTGTCCAAAACAGTCATGCCAAATCAGTCTATTGTTCTTGACAGGAGAACTTCTCTTTTGCCACCTCTTGTAAAATGTCTTTTGTCACTGACCAACATTTGAAAATTACTTTTCCATTTTTCTCTCTAAATTAGTTCTGTGTCTTCTGGATAGTTAACATTGTTCCCTTTTGAAGTGTTTTTTGGAAACATAATCTTCCCATCATCTTTTCTATTAGGGCCTAATCTTAAAAGTCCAAATGATGAAGCTGTGAGATTTATATTCAGTTTTTGCTCTTTTCTTTTTCCTGAGCTCTTTAGCAAGCTCAAACACAACCCAATTTTCATTTAATGAAATAGGTTACATATTATATAATAATATAATACATATTAATTTAACAGATACTCATTAAACTTCGAACATGATACAAAGTCAAAAGACATCTACCTATTTAAATACTTTTATGGAAAAAAAAAACTCGACAAAGATTTCTAGTAATAACACTACCAAATAACAACTTATTTCACATGTAAAACTCTTATGCTAAGCATTTTGATCCTTTCAGTAACAGGTGCTATTACTGTCATTTTATAGATGATTTAGACAAGTTAAGCCAGCTTTGTATGGTTACAGAGTTACCAAGTAGTAATGTTAACATTCAGACTTGGTCTGACTTCCTAGTTCTCACTGCAAAACCGAACCCGTTAATGGGAGACTAGAGAAAGACCATTTTTAAAATGAATGTGACATCAAGAGAGCTCTTTCATTAAGCAGTTATTTCTTAGATATGACAATTTAGAAAGCATAACAGCAGAAGAATAAACTGGTTTCTTCAAAATGAAAACTTTTTGTGCTTCAAAGAATACCATTAAGAGAGTTAAAAAAACAATCCACAGAATAGGAGAAAATATTTATAAGCCATAAAACTGAAAAGGGATTTATTCAGCGTATATAAAGAACTCCTAATTATGACATTTATGAAATAATGATCAATAGTATGAGTTCCTAAAATTAGGTAACAACTAGGACTAAGAAGTAATTTCTCTACTTAGGAACACTTCCAGGACTGATTAAATTGTTGTCTTTGTTGAAAAGAATAATTTAGTATCCTTTTCTAACAGTCTCATGCACAGAAAATAAGGTGGAGTTCGTAAACTAGATATTGAAGTTAAATAAAACTGAAAGTTAACTTTCCACCAAATTCTATTAGCAGAGATCATTAATTTTCCACCAGAAGAGTTAAAAAAATTTTAAAAAGTCAAAGTTCTAACTTCCCAGATAATAACCAGGATAAATCAATAAACAAAAATGTTAAACAATGTTTATTTACTTCAAGTAACTCTCAAAATAAAATTAATGATATGTACCTAAATAACATTTCAGCAGCTATTATTTACGCTTACTTCCAATCAACTTAGACTGAAATTTTCAATTCTTAAAAAAAAATTAAATACTTACAAAAAAAATTAAAAATATCAACTGAAAAATAATTTTGCATTTTATTTATTAAAACATTGTTGCCATGCTCTTTTGGCTATAAAAGTTAAGGCTAAATAACCCTAAAATGTATGGTATAGAAGACTTCTCTATTTGATCAACTAAGATAAACAATCTTTAGAAAGAAGATTAACTAAAACTAAATAAGAGTGTGCTACAACTACATAAAAACCAAAATATGTTGACTAACAGAACTTGGAAAAAGAGAAGCATGCTAGGGAAGAAGCTGTTTAAATTATAATCGTGAAATGGCTACTTTATTAGATAAAACAAGTAGGTACAAACATGCTACATTTTCATTTGAAATGACATGATGTGACTATAAAGGTAACTATCCACAGAAAAGTCAAAGAAATCAAGAACTTTTCTGAGGTAGTTACAATGAGTCATACTTACAGCCACAGAAGCCCACTGCCATGCAAAACAGTGACTGGTTGGCATCTGATCATGTGAGCGACAGCAGCGAATAAGAATAGAAAATAAGAAGCAGAAGACAAAGCACCACCAATCAATGTCAAGAGTTGCCATGTATAATACTCCTGCTATACATAAATCCAAGAAATAACTTCTAAATTCCTAGAATTATCTATTTAAATTGGTTCCATATAAGTTCTTAAATTCCACATTGAGTAATCTATTAGAATACCTAATTTAAAACATCTATTTTTTATTGTTTACACACAAACTTCAATATCAAAATGCCTATCATCTTTAAACACTCAAAGCACATTTGCTAAAATATGAAGTATTTTTATTTTAAATAAAAAATTTTAATAGCATTTCTAAGTTCCTCTGTGCAAAATTCAGCATCCAAAGGACAAAACTGTGCATTTGTGGGAACATTCATTCTAATCCAGGAGTCTGCCTCCTTACTCATCCCCAAAAGATGAAAAACTAATCAAAATAGTATCATAAGCAAATTCAAAAACACACACACAAAAGAAAAAAATGAAAGAAAAAGTGACAGTAAGAATAATGGCATTTTGTAAAAAAATTTCTCTACGAAAAATAAGTTCAACTCACTGACAGTGAAAAACAAACATCATTAACTAGCAATGCAACAATATTGTAGTATAGAATATACCACAACATTTGCAGAAAAGGACTCATTTGATTTTCTAAAATCATCAAAAACAGCAGGAATGAGATAAAGATACTGAAAATACAATAGGAAGTAGGTGGGGATTAAAGTTCATGATTAATCTTACCGGTGCCATGCGTATTGCTGGGTGTGCTCCACAACTCTGCACCGCTTTGTGAAGTGTTTCACCAAACATATTTCGAAGTTCAACTGAATGACAATATACAGCATCAATCTTAGGCCACCAATCCAATGCAGACTGTAGAAAAACAGACGCCATAAGAAAGGAAAATCTGTATCAGTTTATCACCGTAGTTTTGTTTTACCTTTTTGTGAGAGAATATCTAAGGCCATGCAAACACATACTATGATTTCCAAAGTTTTCAAATAATGTGAAATACCAAACACTAATACATCTATTTTAAAATATAATAATGAACATGAGATAAATCACCCACTTTATGAACATGATTAAATGAAACTGTCTTTTCTCATGGATAAACTAGTGAATCTGAAAAACAGCCTTTAGAGAGCTAACTCTAAAGCCAATCTTTCAAGTTTAATGTTTTATACATCTCAGAAACATATGTATATAGTGCATATATTTTTTTTAGGTAAAAATGCTATTATTAAAGCTTTAAGAGATTAGTGGTTCAACACAATGTTGAAGGACTATGTAGCAAATCATCACTTACATGCCTACAAACAGCAATAATTACAACATGAAATTAGTAGATGAGATAAAGCTATTAATTAACCTATAACCTTAAATTGGTATGCATGATGAAACAATACATGGAAGACTAATGATCACCACAAAGACAAACCTCATACTAGCAAAATATTTTTAAAAGATAATTTTAAGTAATTATTTTTTATTCCACTTTAACCTTGATTCTAGCTTTCGGTTCCCATTTTATTTTTTTACCCCACCCCCTCCCTTCCTAGTTCCTATTTTATTTGAAAGTGTATCTTTAAGCTTTATTTTGTAATTTACCATATCATGAAAAATGACAATTATAGAAATCAGACACTATAAAAATCTTTCTCAGTAAATACATGACTGGATGGATTTTCATTACTTATGGAGAATATCCTTGGAATGGGGTAGCTTAAAGTGCAGGGTTTCAACTTCACAATATTCCTGCTATAAAGAAATATTTGAAAGAATGACAATGTATTGTTATAGTGGAAAGGGAGATTTAATAGCCCCACATCTTATCCTAGTTTCCTTCTTGTTCAAAACAATCGAAGTCTCAACAATTTCTTCACCTATAATTCTACAATATTTTGAGTAACATAACATTGCATTACCTTAATGTAAAACCAATTTATGATACACAGTTTGATTACTGAACTCCATTTAGGAAGGAACTCCAAAGTTCTGCAAGAAGTACTTTTTCTGGGGTAGCTTTTTTCCTCAGTGCTTACTTTAAACTAATTCCTAACAAATAATTTATTTTTAGCTTGATTATATACCAAATTTCTTAAACTTTGACCAATCTGATCATCTATCTGTCCAAAGCAATCAATATAGCTTGACTTTAATGTATTTACTAATCTGTACAGTTTGTATTAATTAGCTAAATCATAAAGACTGAATAACACAAAACACTGACTGAAACAGGGTTCTCCTCTACTGACCCCATGTCTTGACAGAAAGTGATTAACTAAAGAAATATGCATCCATTGTAACATCTGTCAAAATTATTATGTCATCTGTTACTGAAACTGCATGATGGTACCTAAAGGTACCTAGAAAACAACCTGACTTTGACTTCAGATTTATTTTCTTAATTGCCATTTTTCATTACATATAAATCCATTTTAACTAAAAGTTAGACACTTTTAAATAGACACTAAAAACCAGACATGTAGTTGGTAAAAAAAAAAAAAAATCCAGTATTTTAAGCAATTACTAAATATGTCCTTTCTAAAATTAACCAATTGAAATAGGAATTTTTTTCCTTGAAAATACTGTTTATTGATGAACAAATGGCAAGGTTTTTATAATATGAGCAAACTGTGGGAATCCTTCAGAAAATTATAAAATAAATTTTCAAATGCCTCACCTCATTCTTACTATGTGAACTAATCATAAGTAAACTTTACCTCAATCACCATTAGGAAAATACAGAATACTAAACACCGCATCAACAAATTCCACTGATGACTAAGATATTTGGCTCATGTATTGTTATTTCTTTCATTTTATAATTTTAACAATGTATCTAATTTAATCTAAAAGAAAACTATAAAGATTAAGGACAAAATATATATCGCATAACTAATTCATTGCTTATGGCATGCCATAACAAAAAAAGGTGCCAGTACTACCAGTAACCATTTTAGAAACAGATACAAGTTTACACTATAACAAAATTCAAATAAATAGTTAATAGACTTTCAGATTTCCTAAGAAGAAACAGTAGGATATTTTACATCTAAACACAGTACTTATGAACGGAGTATGAGAATGATTCACAAAAACAAAACAAAATTTTAAGCATCGTTACTATTTCTACATAGCCCTCAAAACACATCAGTTAAAACTTTTGTCTTAATTGACAATGTGATAATTTTCAAAATGTGTCAACTGGTGAAAGAGCCATGGAAGAAGAGATCTCATGAAGTGTATTGAACCAAGAATCATTAAAAGGAAATTTCATACTATGGATGAATTTTAGATCAGGAATCCAAATACCTAAGAAAAATTTCATGTGATAGCAAGACAAATAACTTCAAAATCAGTATTACCTTCAAATCTAAGGGGTGGAGGAAACCCTAATAACTTACAATTTACCAAGCAATCTAAAATGATAAAGTAGCATTGTCTAAAGTATAATTTTATAGAATCAAATTTATGCTCCTTTTTTTTTTCAAGCTATTTCACAAAGAGGTTACTAATGCTTAATATTTTAAAGATCAGTTAGAATACAGGTTTATTTTAAATTTTTATATTGATGTGACCTCTGATACAGACACACTCCACCTTCACACATGCAGTACTTGTTAGAGTATAGAAGGATGCACAACCACTTCACCATATACACTGAGGCATGCATGAAGTACCACTCCAGGCATGCTTTAAACCCACAAAGGAGCAGCTCAGCCACTTACAGCAGTGCCAAGTCCATGCTTGAAAGTGCTCTATATATTCAATTGTAGACAAAAATATTTCACAATTAAAGTAACTAGCCACAAAGTATTAAAAAGTAAATATTTGGATTTATTAAATACAAGTTTTAAGTATTTATGTAAAACTACCCACTCTAATAAAAAGAATGGTTTTAATATCATAAGCCGAAAGAGAAAAAAAAGTACTAATACTTTAATTCTGAATTCATGTAAACCTGAGGCAAAAGAACATTTTTTTTTAATGGTCTTGAAAGTAAACCTCAAATATACATATTCTGGCTTAATACACTGGAAAAAGTAAAACAAAAGCTTTTTAATACAAATATACTTTATCTGTAGTTAGATATATTAACTTTCCCTTTTGGAATAAACAGCATTTAATGTTACTTGACTCACTGATATTCAACTGAGAGAAGGTATTATTCTAGTTTCTAATTGTTCACCATGACTGGGGATGGGAGGAGGGAAGTGGTATCTAACAGTATGTAGCGAAATGAGAACCAGAGATGCTGAAAGCCCTACAATGTACAAGGCAGGTCAGCACAAGCAAGAATTGTCCTGCCCAATCTGCTACTTACACCCCACTAAAAAACACTGAATGTGTCATTAGATAGTTTATTAATATAGATTTTTTTCCCCTGAAGAAAATATGGATAGTATTTATTTAAATGCAACACATTTAAGACAAGTGAAGGTAGGGCAGTATTTTTAACTCAGCCATAAGCTATATACTCTTAAAATGGAATTTGGTTATCAGCAGGACAAATGTCAATGAAATCAATGATTAAAGGAGGAAAAGTTTTCCAGTTTATATAT
Source organism: Uropsilus gracilis (assembly GCA_004024945.1). Lineage (NCBI taxonomy): Eukaryota > Metazoa > Chordata > Mammalia > Eulipotyphla > Talpidae > Uropsilus > Uropsilus gracilis. Next base: position 34,046 of record PVHY01003650.1, on the reverse strand, counting down.
AAATATGAATATTGATAAGTGGGTAAAAAAAAAGAGTTAAGATAAATAACACTTAAGAACATTCAAAACATTTTATTTATAATCAGAAGAAAATAAATTTTTTAAAAAGGGTCCAAATCTGGTAAGGTTATTATTTTTCTGCTGAAGTGCTCACAACAGGGTTGAAAATTCCACATGCACATTTTAGTCTGGTAACAATTTCCCATTGTATGAACACCTCTATTTAAGTGTTTGTTTGCTTAAGGAAGATTAAACAGTATTATTCAAATATGGGTTCACCACTTAAAAATGTACTATACTGGGCTACAACATAAATACTTTAAACTATAAAGTGACAAATCCGATCAAATACTGACAGAGAGCAAGCTAAGAATATTAAAATAATATGTGAAGAGCTTTAGGATGAAAATGTTAAAATTACATTTGCAGTTGCACTGTTCTCAAGGGTTTCTGATGCAAATAAAAAGGTTTAGGTTTAATCTTGCTGAAGGAGCTCACTAATTCCACTTTGTTCAACAAGGCTCTCAGAGCAATAGTGATATGAAAAATGTGTGTCAGTTACTAGATATAACCACCTATGAGAACCATCCCATATAACTCATTTAAGTTCAGAACCCTGTGTAAATAAGTTCTTTTTTAAAAAAAGAAGATGAAAGAAAAAAATTTCCAGTAATTTAGCAATACCTTTTGGACTTACATTGGTGATGATTCGATGAAGTGAATTTACCAGCACATAGTGAAATGTAGAAGGGGAATTCTGAGCCAGGCAGATCTAAGAGTAAGGAAAAACAGTGGATTATTTCTATGAGGAAAAAGATTTGGTAACAAAAGAAAATGAAAAGAAAAACAAAAAGTTTTTAAAAAATAGAATAAAATTTTACGGTGTTGAAATTAACATGTAATATTGAGAAAGACCAATGAAGATGTAACCTACTCATCTTGTTAGTCATTTCACATTTATAAGGATCAACAACATCAGTAAGCCTAATTGAATAAAAACCAATTATCTCACCTTAAAGTGTTGGTTGTTGTGAGGGCTTATACGAAAGCAAGAAACAAGACAGTCAATCATTAGATCCACATCTGCAGGCTGACTGCCTCTTGAGAATGGTTTACTTGGATTAAAGAGCAGGTTCTATGAAAATTCCAGCAGAAAAACAAAAGCCTTAAGTAGCTGAGTAGTATTTTTTAAAGTAATACTTAAAATCAACACATTCACATAAATGGCAGTAATATTCAGGTGCCAAAAGAAACAAGGAACAGTAATATTGAGGTTTGTTACCATTAAAATTCTTATTATATCATATATTGCTTCTCTCAGGCCTTAATTTCTACATTATTAAAAACACTAAATTCAAAATCTAAATATTCCAGTTTAAGAAAACTGGCTAATTCTGTGCTATTTTCATATTACAAACCACTTTATGAAGTCTAAGAATCATAGTAATAACATAAGTGGGTACTACGAACTTAATAGTCAGAATTTTATTGTTAGCAATGAAAGATACTCAGAATTTAATTATTAGTAATGATCTCACAATATTGCTTTTACTACAAGTTGATATCTCACAAAAATTTCTTAAAGTTCATACTAGAGATAAAATAATCATGTTACCTTAAGATCAACCACCATGGACTGAACTAGCAGAAAAATGACAGAATTATCTTCCCAATTGATGTAAGTACTGGCTTTGCACAGTTTGACACAAGCAATTGCAGCACTTTCAGTCAGCTGCCTGCTTCCTCCATGACCCGCAAGTGCTTTTCGTAGACTGTCCAAAAACAACTTCTACAGAATTCAAATATAGCAATAATATATGAAATTGCTTAATTTCAGAGTTATCTGATAAAATAACAAACACTCAATCTCTAAAAGTTACACTCTAAAATTACATAATTGATATTTGTGGGTTTTTATTTCAAAGCTTGTTACTGACATTACTTAAATGTTTCTCAAATACAAAATATGTTCACTTTCTTTGCTGAATTATTAAAGGAATATAAGAAATAATACTTCCCCAGTCTCTTTAGCAAATGGTTGTGGAAAAACTGGAAAGCCATATAAAAGAATGAAATTGATTACTTGCTAACAAATACCATACACAAAAAATTTCAAATGGATTAAAGATTTAGATATTAAGGTCTATAACAAGAAAATACATAGAAGAAAACATTAGTAATACACTCCATAATATCAACAATAAAGATTTTTTGATGATTAAACTATGCAAGGGAATTATAAAATAACAATAGACATGGAATCACTTGAGGTAAAAAGCTTCAAAACAGCAAAAGAAAACACAAGATAATTAAACTGATACTCTACTAAGTGGGGAAAAAATATTTACAATATATAACTAATGGGAGTTAATATACTGGATACATGAAAACTATAATTCAACAATATGCCAATTAACAAACAGGCAGCAGATACAAATTCACCAAAGAGAACATCCAGAAGGCCAAAAGTCATGGTAAAATGTTCTACATAACTCATAAGAAAAGCAGATTAAAATTATAATGAGATACCACCTCATACCTATGAGAATAGCACATGTATCAAAGGACCCCAACACTGAGTGCTGGAGAGGATAAGGAGAAAAAGGAACCATACTGCACTGTTGGTGGGAATGTAAATTGGTAAAACCATTATGAAAAATAAGCAGAATTTACTTTTAAAAATTAAGAACAGAAATCCCCCTAGCTGGGCACGGTGGCGCGTGCTTGTAAGTTTCAACCTATGAAGCGGCTGGGGCTAGGGATCGCGGTTTGAGTCCCGCTCCAGGTAACATAGTGATACCTAGTCCCCAAAAAATAGCTAGGCGTGGTGGCGCATGCCTGTAATTCCAGCTACCTGGGAAGCTGAGGCTGGGGATTGCTTGAGTCTGTGGTACCCCAGCAACATGAGCCTGCGGTTCCACAGGCAAAAATAGCGAGACCTAGTCTCAAAAGAAAAACAAAAACAGAAATCCTTAATACCTGGCAATTCCACTTTTAGTCACATTGATAGAATATGAAACCATCAACCAAAAAACCCATATGTTCTATAATATTCACAGCAGCACTATTTACAATGACTAGGAAATAGCCTAAATCCCCTTCAGCTGATGAATGGATCAAAAAGGCATGGTACATACATACCTTGGAATATCACAAGAGCCATAAGGATGAAATACAGCCATTTTCAACTAAATGGAGGGAATTTGAAAAAACTATATGGTGCAAAACAAGTCATAATGATAAAAGCAAAAATTGGACATTTATGTAACAATTTAAAACATACAACACTTCTCAAAAACTACTGGGAATCAACAAACATCCTAAGGGTTCTGAGTAACCTCAGAGGGAAGAAGGACATACATGGGATGGGTGGTGGGAGAAAAGTAATTAATCAATTAAAAAGAAATAGTTCCCCCCCCAAACAAAGTGACTGACTTCTCAGTTCTTCTCAACTTCAAACTAATAACTAGTAACTTATCAAGCAACTTTAGTTATTTCACACTTCTAACTAAAGATATCCTTTATACTTTTCTATACCATATACTATGACTGTTCTATACTGTTCTGTTGCTCTAAATTCCCTTCCTCACAAAGTTAGCCAATTCTTGAGCCTCAAATTTTATTTACGGCCCACTAACAAACTTCTCCCTGTGGTCCTTCTCCTAAAAGAAAACCTCACATCTTCACTTACAAAGATTCATATAAAAGCTGAACTCACCCAACAACATAAGAATACTACAGTCTCAGGAACATGGGACAATCTCGAGGAAAAATTATATCACAAAACAAGTTTCAATAAATTTAAAGAGACTGAAATTACACAGAGTATCTTTTCTGATCACAATGAAATAAAACTAGAAAACAGTATAAGGAAAATTCACAAGTATGTAAATATTAAACTGATCATAGAAAAAAATCACAAAGAAAATAAAACTATCTTAAAACAAATCAAAATAAAAACACAACATAATAAAGCTACGGGCTGCTATAAAAGCTATGCTAGGAGGAAAATGTACAGTTGGTAAAATGCTCAAATCAGTAACCTTACTATAGGCAGAAAGTTTAAAAAAAAAAAGAGCAAATTAAACACTCCAAACAACTGTTTGTATTAAAAGATAAAAACATCTTGCAAACCTTTAGCTAAGATTAAAGCAAATGGCCAGTAAAGTTATCAAACACTGCTTTTTATCATTAGTTATCAGGGAGATGGAAATCAAAACCACATTTAGATTCTACTGCATATAAAAAATTTCTAGGAAGTAAACAAAATGTGGTATATGTAGACAATGGAATATTATTGATCCATAATAAGGAGTGAAATTTTGATACACACTACAGCATAAAACATACAACATACAACTTAAAAACATTTGTTAAATGAAACACCCAGACATATAAAGACAATTATTATACAATTCTACTTATATAAGATATCTAGAATAGACTATTTACAAAGGAAGAAAACAGAGGTTTACTAGAGACTGTGGAGGCAGAGGATGGGAAGTTATGGTTCAGTGAGCGGAGGTTTTGTTTAAATTTTGTTTCTCTACAATATACAAATAAAAATTTTAAAGCTAGGCTCACATTTCCTCCAAGTTTAACTCCCACTTTTCAACTTTCCTTTAGACTTTTTCTCATTGCCTAAAGAATAAAGGTTAAGTTCAAACTGGCCCAGTGTCTTCCAGATTACTCACTTCTGCCTCTCTTCATCTTCATTTCTTACTACTATCTGCTCTACTTTTACGACTATCTTACTACTTTCTACTCTAGCTGACTAACTTTTCTGAACATACCTTCAACATTCTTATATCCATTTTCTTAATTACCCGTCTTGAAAAACACTTTTATTGAAAATCTATTCTTATTTCAAGATAGAAATTAGTGGAACTAAGATTCCACACTTCTTCCATAAAACTGTCATGAACATATAAACTTCATATGAATTTTTTTTTTAGTGTTTGCTAGGGGCTGGAGTAAAATGTGACTGCTAATGGGTTTGAGGTTTCCTTCTGGGGTCATAAAAATGTTGTGGAAGTGGATAGTGATAATTATTACACAACTTTGTAAATATACTAGGGTACTGAACTATATACTTTAAAAGGGTGACTTTTATATTACGTGAATGATATCTCAATAAAATGAATAAATATTCATTTATTGTGGAAGAGAGGTCTGACTGAAAAGTCTAGGGTACAAAAAGAAAACAACTACATACTACAACTATTCTAACTACATACAGAATTTAAATATCTCAATACCAAAAACAAGTAAAACAAAACTCCATGAACAAAGTTTAAAAGGAGAAACCAAATAAAAAGAGTATATACACACTCCCTACAAATTAATAAAAGACAATTTAATAGAAAAATGATCAATTCACAAAAGATACACAAATAATAAACATCTGGAAAGATATTTACTGGTAAGGTTACTAAAAATATAAATTCACTTAATAGAAGTGAACTTACAGTAATTTTCTTAACAATGTGTATTTTCCAGTAAACAAAAAAAATTACTATTTTGAAGGGCTCCAAAACAATCTAGCATGAAAAATGATATCCTCACAATGGAAAAGGTTATAGCTCCAATGGGAGTCACAGAATCATTGACTCAAGAATTATATAATTCACCTCTTTACCCATCAATGCTAAAATATTTCTACCAAGTGATTCTGAACATCTCTACCCAATATTTCTACCAAGTGATTCTGAACATCTCTATCCATAGGCAAGTCATACAGGAATCCACTTCATGTGCAGTCCACGTATTTCTCCCAAAATGAGAACAAAATATACTAGCAAAACAGACAGTATAAGAAAATGGAAAGAAAATAATAAAAGTAATATCCAGCTCTTATATTTAGAAATTTTAAGATTTCTTCATAATTATGAATCATTATAATGTCAATTTCCCAATATGTAGCACATGAGGAATCCTGTCTTCCTAACAGAATGCTTTGAAAACTGTTTTAAAATGAGCTACTACACAATTTCATTATCACCAAGTGGATACAAGCGTAAGTACATCAGAAAGTACTGAATTCTAAAAAAACCAAACTTTGATTAGTAAAACTATGTTTTAACACAGAGAAATACGTCATCTCATGGTAAAAGAATAAAACTAAAGGAATACTGCAAATCTTTAATTAATGAGTGATATCATTTCTTTTTCCTCCAAAAAAAATTTTTTGTACAAGTATATCTCTGATAACATTAGCAAACACAGACACTTAAAATGATTGTAAGTAATTAGAAAAGATTCCCTGAATTAGCATAAAAAATGTTAAGTCTAAAGTGATATATGCCTTGAGTAAAATATACTGTTTTATATCCAGACATTACAGAAATAATTTTGTCCTCCTTACCTTATTCATGTTATTTTCATCAACTACATCCTTGGATATATCCTGGATTATTTCTGGACACAAAATAAGGAGAATGATTTGCAGTGGCCAAACTGCTGCTTTACGTTTGGTACTTTCCGCAAAACCATCCACCAAGTCAAACAGCTTTTCAGCACACTCTATGAAAAATATAAACATTAAATTGGTATTATTAGATACTACTAGATGAGGAGGAAATCTCTGCATTAAATTAAAGGTTGGAAATATTGAAAAACTCATTTTTAAAAGATAAACTTGGATGACCACTTAAACAATGAAGCAAATTTGTTCAGGTAAACAGAGAAGCAATGTTATATTGCTTATGTGTCAGAAGAGCTATCTTGTTTAATCTTAGTCAAGTCCCAGTTTTAGAATGGTCAAACTTGTGTCCAGTTTCAATGCACAGTTTTTATGCAAGCTGTGATAAACCCAAAGAACAAAGACTAGACAGCTTCCCAAAGAATATTACCAAAACTCTCCAGAAACCTATTCTGTTTCATGGTTGTATCTCAAGAATGCTACATAAGGATCTTACTTACATAAATATTTATATATATATCCCTAAGCACAAAATAGTGAGCGCACCAAAAGAAGTGTTTCTCTAGGACTGTATCAAATATATGCAGTCCATGACTCCAATTAAATTTTGGAATTTTATTTCAAAGTTCTTTATCTGTTTACTCGAAAGGAAAGGAAAAGAGTAGAGGGTAATTTAGGAATTTAAGAGGAAACAGATTTTCCTACTTAACATCAATTGACAAAATAAAAAGTTGACAAGTGAAAGACAGTTTTTTACCTCCTACCTATGTAAGAGTTTAAAAACAAAAAAACAAAAAAAATCAATCTTCTTACCAGCCATATCAGTCTGTGGGATCTGGTATAGTTTTGTAAATTCATCTGGATAATTTTCCACCCAGTTCCAAAATGCCTAAAAAATCCAAAACACATGCTTCATTCATATAAAACAGTGATATTTTCTTAATATAACATGTAACATATGACACCAATTATATACCAGAAACTTCTCAGTTCTTTCATAATACTGAAATGCATTCTTCCTAAATATTAATTTGAAATTAATATGTATTAATTTCAATCAAATCATAATTTAATTCAAAATATTAGAGAAAGCAACTTTTATAACCAAAAATTAACATAGGAGGATAAACTTACTTTTTCCAGGCTATTTATAACTGCTAATTGTGCAACCTTCTTTAGGGCTTTAAATTTAAAAGCTGTTTCTGTTTAAAAAAAAAAAGTTTTAAAATTAACTAGATTAATTGACATAAAGACAATTCAAAGCTACTAATAAAAATAACTTTCCTATTACTTATAAAATTTTTTCCTATATTATTATAAGCACGGTACAATGAGTTGATATGAACCAAAAACTCACTAGAGACAAAAACTAAATAAAAAGTATATCTTGAATTTTGAGTTTCCTTTAATCTAGCTTTTTAATAATAACATGCTTTTTTTAAAAAAGCATAAAGTACGGTCACTGTACAAAATTCAAAAACATACAACAGTCCAAGGAAAATTTCAATCATCATTAGTAATTCTATATGCAGAGACAATCATAGTAACAGCCTGGTGAATTTTCTTCCTCCCAAATTTTCTTTCCAGATAATGGCATTATACTTCAGTGCTCTTAAAACTTTTTGTTTTCCTAAGTTCATCAACATTTCCTTTATGAAATCTTAAATATGCTACACATCATAGTTTATTCTTGTTTATTACTCCAGTTCAACAAGTTTCTGACTGGACATTTTACTGATACCGCCAACTCAATAAATCTAAAACTGAATTTATCGTTTTCCTAGCCACCCTCTCTTCAGTCATCCAACCTTCCATTCCTTTCCTAGTTTAAAGCTGCTCAATGATACATGGGCTATTTCTCTTTAAATGCACATATCTAAATTATTCAGCACGTGATATATTCTAGTCAAATACTATTTTACTTCCTAAATTTCTTATCAAATTAGTTCCCATTCCATCCTTTTCTATCCTGTCCTCCCCTATTCTCATTCTTTTCCACATTACTGAACAACCAAGTTCCATAAGGTCATATAACCTATCAAAGTGTTATATCTAATAAAATATCAATCAAAATACCTCCCATCTTAAAGTCTACTACTGCCACTAAAATAATAGTATGGCAGTTAAGTACTTTGGCTATAGAGATAGGCAGAAGTAAACTGAATCCTTACCAGGCCACTCACTTATTTATTAATAATACTTACTGACATTTGCTTTATATATTAGCACTTCCTCTACTCACCATAAAAATTATCTCAATTCTTTCTGTCTGTTTCAATCTATATAAGCACTTTCCAAAGCTTTGAAATCAAGTATCAATGCCTTATAATATCCCTACATGGGTCTATTATGAGAAAGTAAAATGAGACACTAAGAAGGTAAGATTCTGTATTGCTATAAAATAAATCAGCAAGTCAGTAAACAAAGCTGGAAACAGAAATATATAAATGAGGTATCTGACTCAATTCCTCTCTTCATAAAATCACAATATTTTTATTCCATTCTGCAATGAAGCTGATGTCTTGCTAAGCTATCTTCTCTTAGCAATTTAATAGCTAAATAGTTAACTTCTATAAGGTATAACTATCCTATTGAGATGAAAATCTAGGAAAATTTAGTAACAGCAACCTTAGGTTCTCTATTAAAAACAAAAAGTATAGTTAAGCAAAACTTTCAATGCCAAGATTTAAGATAATCATTTTCTACTTTGCTTTTGAAGGTTCAAAAACTACTGAACCACAGTATTATTATTAAACATCTCACTAAAATATCTGTATTATAAGTTAACTTTGATGTTCTAGATCAACAAAATTACTACAATGCCTACAATAAAAATTCTGGTTTTTCGGTCCAGTGATTAATTTCAGACACAGCACACACTTAAACTTACTTTAGATCATGCGAGCTAAAATTAGTCAGAAGGAAGAAGGAAAAGAAAAATACTAGATGGTCTCACTTATATGTAGAATTTAGATAAATGAAACAAAAGGACAAAAATTGTAAAGCTAACAATTTGACTACAGAAATTAAACATCCAGCAAAGTAGATGGGTAGAAGTGAAAGATGGGAGAGAACACAGGGGAAATGGTTGATGGATCACAGATGATATGGTGGCAGGAGAAATGTGGGGACAACAACAATATAAAATAATAATAACAATAAATTTTAAATAAAAAATTTACCCTTTAAAAGTCGTTTTAATTTTGCACAGTCCACATTGATATACTGTAATAATTCTATATCATGAACATCAACATTGTCTTCTGAACAAACAGTCAATTCCTGTAACCTGAAAAATAAAAATCAAAAATAATTTACCAACTTAAATTTCTGAATATTCCAAAATTCTAAACTCAACAGATTTCTTCTTACCCCAATGATGTGTTTGTAAGAGTAAATATACATATAAAAAAATGAAAGTATTTTTAGTAGAACACAATTTAGAGGATATCAAGAAAGAAACCATGACAGTCAATAAACTTCACTGTATGTATATGAAATAAATTTGCATACCTTAAAAATATTTTTTATTTTTTAAAATATCAGCAAGTTGTTAACTGAAGCTTAGTAAAAAAAGCATGACAGTATATGAACAGATAGATACTATTCTCTGCCATCTTCTCTGGTTTAATGTCTACAAAATTCAATTTTCAAAGAGTAAGTAAAATAAAGATAAAATTTTTAAACTTCTATTCCCATCAGCTAGACTTTGAAAATGTAGACGGTATTTTATCTACAGTCACAAGATAGATTTACTCTGTATTGAAAAAAGTGAACCTTTTCATTGCATCTTTCAATCCACATGTGTCTATATGATTATCTGGTCAAAGTCCCTCCCACACAGTAATACTTAAGCTGCAAGGACAAGAATATTTCTAAAATCCCAATTTCCCTTTTATGAAGTAAAAGCTATCACAAATGTAGAAAAATTAAATACTTGAAAATGCAAATATCTTTAAAATGATAAATCACATCTAAATAAGAGATTGAACTGTTCTTCCATTTTTCACTAACAACCAGAAGCAAGCTTTTCAAAAGTATTGTCAATTAATTAAAAGTTGCTATTGAATTGTTTCTTCATGAAGCACACTCATTTCAATTAATAGATATCAAGAATTTTAGGAAGTATAATTACTAATTATAAATGCAAAGAGAGAGGAACATAGTGAAAAAGCACAAATATAACATGATCTTATTCATGTTAATATGAATTATAATCATTACAGATCATTTTAAAACTGATTTTAATGATCACACTAAACTTTCAATTTCTGAAAATCTAATCAATCCCAGCCCTTCCTTCTCAAAATTCTCCTTTTACTCACTTTAGCATTCTCTTTTCATTCCTTTTACTCACTTTAGTATAGCTAACATTAAAACTATTCCATTTCTAGTAAGCTCTTCATTACATCAGGATGAGGAAAAGTTCAGTAGTTCACATGAAGATCTTAGTTACATGCTAAAAATTCCACAACTACTACAAAGAACTTAGGGATATGAGATATAATAGAGAAGCTATGTTAGAAAATCAGTGGCATCAACTTTAAAATTGACTCTTACGGATATTTATAAAAATGAAGAAAAGTTTAATTCCCTTACAGTCAAATAATTTCCACTGAGAAGGCAATATATGAAGTTTAAAACATCATTTCTAAAGTAGAAAAATCAAATGAAAGATAGTTTGAGCGAAAAAGGTAAAGGAAACCTATCACTGAAATATCTAGAAAGGCCAGGTAAACTAAGCAACAACAAAAAGGCATCTAATTGTATAAAGTGAAATAAACACCATCCATGCAGATCCAGAAGAGGAAACTGAAAATCAGGGTAAAGGGCATTATCTGGCCTTGCAAAAAAGGAAGGGCAAGCATGGTTAAAGTTTATTCTCTTCTTAATTTTGGGACTGGGTACATATCAGACTAAATACCAAGTCTTATTTCTCAATAACACAGGGAGCAGAACCTAAGCCCTGCATGAAACACTAAATAGAGCTATGCAGTCCCTTAAAAAAAGGCAGGGGGTGGGGGAAAGCGGAAAGACAGAGATATACAGGAAAAAATGGAGGGAGGAACAGAGATATCCACAGAGAGACAGACCTAGCAAATAGGAAGGAGAAAGGAGGGAAGAAGGGCGTGAAAAAAGAAAAAGGAAGGGAGGATAGGAGGAATGGAAAAAGGTATAGAAAAAAAATCTCCCACATAAAAAATTCCCTCTAAGTTTTGGGTAGGGGAAAAAGTCACTTAGGACTATTACCTCATAAGAGTTTGAACCAACATTTACATCACTTGTAAAATTTGGAACTGCGTAATAAAAAACAAGTCTGAGTTGGAAACTAGGCAAAAGCAAATGCACAACTATCACCTGAACACATGCAAAGCCCAAGGCTATAAGAAATTCCCAAGAAAAAGAGACTGCATACACTGAAGAAAAATTTGCAGTTAAAGTTTATGAAACAGAGAGGAACCCAATTCACTATTAAAGAGAACTGGCACATACAAACTTCTAAGATCATTTAACAATCTTAAAGAAAATGTAAAGTACGTTTTAAATGATTAGATATATAAGAAGTTTATATTTATCTAATAATGAATAGAAAAAAATCAGAAAAAGAATTAGGCTTTTAAAAGACTCAAATATTTGCCCTCCACAATAGTGATAAGGGTTTAATAACGGAGATCCACAAGGAACTCACACAACTAAACAAAAACAAAATAAAAAGCCCAATCAAAAAATGGGGAGAAGAACTAAAAAGACACTTCTCCAAAGAGGAAATACAAATGGCCAACAGGCACATGAAAAATTGTTCAACGTCACCAGCAATAAGGAAAATACAAATCAAAACCACAATGAGATACCACCTTACACCAGTAAGAATGGCCCACATCCAAAGAACAGGCAACAACAAGTGCTGGCAAGGATGTGGAGAAAAAGGAACACTCTTACACTGCTGGTGGGAATGTAAACTGGTCCAACCTCTATGGAAAGCTGTGTGGAGGACCCTCAAATTAATTTAAATGGAACTACCATTTGACCCAGCAATTGCTCTCCTGGGAATCTACACAAGAGAGGCCTCAGTGTGGGTACAAAGGGATACCTGTGCTCGGATGTTTACCGCAACACTACTTATAATTGCAAGGACATGGAAGCAATCTAAGTGCTCCAAAACAGATGACTGGATGAAAAAAATGTGTTATATATACACGATGGAATATTACTCATCAATTAAGAATGACAAATTTGACAACTTTATGACAACATGAATGTACTTAGAAGAAATCATACTAGCGGAAGTCAAAAAGAGAAAGACAGAAGTTAAATGGTTTCACTAACATATGGGATATAGTGAAAAAATAAACAAAAGCCATGAGGAAAAGACAAAACAAGCTAAGCACCAAACTGAAGCACACAACTTTGGGCAGGAGGGAAAAGGGGGGATTGGAGGGGCGGAGGTGGTAAATCCCTGGGATTACAATGATGTGAAATTTATATATAAATAAATTATTAAAAAATAAAATAAAAGACTCAAATAGAAATTTTAAAGTTGTTATTCAGACTTTTGCTTCAGGTGGTTGTCAAATTAGATATTCCACAGGGTTCTCTTACTACAAAAATTCAACCTAATACAGTTATGCAGTAATTCTGTTTAGACAAGCTGATCTTCTCCATGAAAGAGCAACATGAGCAACAGAACATGGTATATACTTCAGCAGAATGATAGTTATCATAAGAACTATAGCCCACAGAAAAGCAAAAGACAGAAATATCAAAAGCTAAATTTAATCCTAAAAGAGAAATACCTGTAGACAGAGTGTCAAGCACAACAAATTTTTATATTGATTTATCCATTATATATGAAACAATCTTCGAAGAGAATTGACTTTCTAGCACTTTGCAAATTTTAAGTCACCTAATGCTATGACATGAATGTCGTAAGATAGCTCCATCTAAATTAAACCACCATAATGATTTCTTAGATGAATGGTCTGCTAACAAACTCAGCTCCTATTTCTAGTGTAAGCAAAGTGAAACAGCAAATGCAGCTGTCTAAAATACATATTTTATAGATCCCATTTCTAGGCAGTTTGTCCTCTGAAAACGATACAAAATACTCATATTGGAGACATTTAACTTCTATTCTGGAAACCATAAACTAAATTCAAGAAATACACAGAAGCTGTCATTTTACATTTGCCAATGCAGTAAAATCCCATAAAACAAAGACTCTGATGACTAGACGATTTGGGGGTTTTCAAAGAAGGCACATTAAGTGTATTTATACAGCAACTCAGGCTTAGAAAGACTGGCAAACATTTTATTCTTTTGATCATTCTCTATCTCCAGTAAAAGATACTTCAAATAGTAACGCTGGTCTGACAGTTACCAAAACAAAAAAAAAGGGATTTTGTTTAATCAATTGTTTTCATAATTTTCCAGTCTCTGATTTTCTGGGTGTCTGTTACCATGTTGCTTCAATGAATTTACTGTTACTCAGAATATGAAATGTTATCACCCCAACATTTCATGAAGACATTATTCTATTGTATAAACACTACCCAATCATTCATATTAAAGTCATAAAATAAAATTTTAATTTTCTTTGCATCAGGAATTCTGATGAGAGGTTAAAGAATATTATTGCCTAGCAACCTAATAGAAATATATTTTTGGTTAAAAAGATTACAGGATTTTGAAGTTAGCCAGTTCCCCCCCAAACAGCATACCATGATTTCTCATATAATATTCTTATTTACATCTGCTGATAAACAAAGAAAAGGATCTAACTATTCAAAGTACACTATTCACACAACACAGAAAACAAGACACAGGTATCATTAAGAAAAGGGAATTGCTTTTGTCTGTTTTGTATGTCTTTGATTTACTAAATGACTTGGTCATGATTAAAGGATCATTTGATTCTACTTGCATTAGAAAGGCAAGTCATTTGCATAAAAGAATTCTATTCAACAAAATAACAAACTATACCAGTTTCTCCATTTGTAGCTTATCACAACTGATTCTCACAACTTCTAATCATCGATAAAAGTTTAAATTTATCATATAATTTTAAAGCAACAACAGTATGTTTTATTAAAAATACTATCAAAATACAGTTAAGATAAAAGTAGGGGGAAACAGTCTGATATTATTAAACGAATATACTCTGAAGCAAGACTGACTTAGAAATTCTGAGTTCCTGCAGTATTTGATACATCACCTTGATATCTTCTTTGGGTATCAGTTTACTTAAGGTAGGAGAGGTGTCACATATATTTCAGAAATGCTGAGGATAAACCAGCACCGCATTAGCTATTAATGCTCAACAAATTAGAGTGTTTACAGTTTACAAAATTAAAATGCAGACCACTTTATAGAGAATTTTACTTTTCAATTACTTACTTCCCAGTGCTTCTAATTATTGGCTTTTTTTTTTAAATAACTCTAGAACTTCTGATAAGGGCAAAGTCATAAGATCATTAGAATTATGACTTACTGATGATTCTGCCTGACTAATAATAAGTACACTTCATGGAATAATGCACGATAAAATCAAACCAAAAATTCATACCTCATGTTTAAAAAAACAAGTGGCCTTGAATGATTTTCCCCCCTAAAATTTAGATTCAAGTTTACAACAATCAAAATTAATTGTACACATCAGTATCACAATATTAATGATAAAAATTTCAAAGAAGACATGGATGAAAGTTCTTTAAAGTCTCATCTCTGTCAACCTTTATTTTTATGTAGACAAGATACTAAAACGTCTATTATTTACATCAGTTCTACGTGGATTTAAATACTAACCTGGTAGAAATGCGACTGAAAACCGCATTGAAGTTATTGCAGCTGAGAGAAAATAAAACCCCAGAGGCAGAATTCCTAAGTTCAGCTGCATGTTGGTTTCCTTCACGACAGGTATGAAGAAAATGGCAGATTTCTGGCAGTAACTGTTTCACCAACATTGTTTCATCTAATCTCATTGTGTCCTTTGGTTGCTAAAATGCAAAATAATCATATTACTATAAAACAATCTTAAATTTATAGGCACAGATTTTTCTATTATGAAAATTTCAAACATATGTAAGAGTTGAAATAAAATTATGAACACCCAAAATTTCATCACCTAGATTCAACAATCTTTAATGATGTTCACTAATTCTATGTACAGTCAGTCTAAGATGGTTCCATTTTTCATCTCTTAATCCCAAAGTCCAACTCCAACATCTAGACTCTCCAACTCCTATTCCCCTATTCCTCAAATCCTACATGAGTCTTCTTTTCCAGGGAAACCCCAGTCTACTGAGTTCTAAATGAATTTTATCCAAATTCACTGGATATTTTTTGTCTCAAGATCCAAATAAATTCCTGTGTAGGTAATCACTCCACTTTAGAGCACACTGACCAAAATAAACAGATATTACAGTTTTGTTTCAGTTGAACAATTTCAAAGTAAGTTACATCACAATACTCTACATATTTCAGCATCTCTAAAAAGTGCTATTTTCCAATATAATCTAAATACACCAAGGGGAAAAAATATTCCCTTGTATCAGCTAACCTGCATTCAAATTTTATAAACTGCATCTGAAATGTCTTTCTTAGTAGCTCCTTTTAAATTCAAGGGAATCCACAAAAGTTGTGCAGCATGATTGCCAGTGTTCCTTTACATTTTAAAAGAACAAGTTTATTAGAAATAGAAGAAAAAAAGAGGCAACCCATCAGGAGAGCTGTGTCTTGTCATTCATGGTTCCCTTGGTTTCCTTATTCTAAGACTATGTGGTCCACACATACCCTATAGCTGTATCATTTTTATTTTCTGTGACACTGACTTTTTTAAGAAAATGGATCAGATGTTTTAAAAAATGTACCATTTTGATTCTTAATGGTGTAACTTATTTTTATAGTTACTGTATTTTCTGTGAAGTTAAACCTAATCTTAATGGTCTGGCTAGATTTAGGTTAAATATTAGATAGTATACTACAGCTCATATTATATCACATCAATAGAAGATAATGCCAGGTGATCTCACTATTAGTAATACCAACTTTGATAATTTTGATGTCAACACTCCATTTTGTTAAGTAAAGATCTACTTCACAATTAACCAGTGGATAAACTATCCTGCAGATATACTGATGTTCTACATCAATATTTCACCTAATTCATACCTGAATTACAATTTGCTAATACCAAGTATGACAACGAAGAATATATGTGCTCTGCTCAATTCTAGAACTGTAGCACTTTGGAGTACAAATACACTAACATACATATATATATTATATCATATACATATGATATATATGCAGTAAATAAAAATAAAAACAAAAACCTACAAAAATTAAGTTATAATTCCTTTTTTCTGATTTATAGGTTAACCAAATAATACAGATGTTGACATTAACTCCAATATACAAGAATGAAAATGTTCAGTTTTTGAATAATGGCCACACATAAAAACAAAAATGTGTAAGATTCTTCAATTCTACAAAGTATTATCAAAAATATGATATTGATACTTGTCTACTTTCATCCAGCTATTTCACTAGTTATTTCAACTACTTCTTAACACTACTTTAATTTACTTCCATCTAAAGATGAAAATCAGCAGGGCATGGTGGCTCATGCCTGTAAGCTTTAGCCTATGAAGCGGCCAGGTCTAGGGATCGCAGTTCGAGTCCTGCCTGGGGCCCGTAGCGAGACCTAGTTCCAAAAAAAATAGCTGGGCATGGTGGCGCGTGCCTGCAATCCCAGCTGCCTGGGAAGCTGAGGCTGGGGATCGCTTGAGTCCATGGTACCCCGGGCAACGAGAGCCTGTGGTTCCATGGGCAAAAATAGCAAGAACTAGTCTCAAAAAAAGAAAAAAAAAAAGTTGAAACTCAAGAGATAATCATATAATCACTGAAAGAAATCCTACAAATTGGAAAAATTGCTTGATATTAAGAGTATTACTAATTGTAAATTTAATGAAAAAACTTTAAAGAGTAAAGCGAAGCAATAAATATGTACCATACAGCAGGGTATGGTGGCATGCGCCTATAATCCAAGCATTGGGAGGCAAGAGGACAGGAATCGTTTGAGTTCTTGGGTTTGAGACTACCCTGGGCAATACAGTGAGACCTAGTTCTTGAAAAAGCAGCCAGGTGCAGTGGTGGGTGCCTGTAATCCAGCTAACTGGGAGGCTGAGGCTGGAAATAGCTTGAGTCCCTGAGACCTGGACTACCCTGGGCAACATAGCAAGACCTAATCTCAAAAAACAAAAAGAAAAAAGAAAAGAAAAGAAAATGCACTATACAACTTATCCCTTGGCCACTTAAAAACTTTTAACTAAGCCACTTCCAAATACTATCACATTAGACAGATGCCAATGTCAGTGTTCATTCTTCAAAATATATTTACTCTTAAATAACAGTAAGTTATTACTATTGACATGACACATTAATGGAGAAAACCTGTAGTACTGAAAGAAGCAATAAATTACCCTACACCATTCAAACACTGGCATGGCTAATACACAGGTGTTTAGAATCAAATAGGTGATTTTTAAAAAGTTTTAAAAGGGTCCCTCTTCACAGTTCTATCATAATATTTAACAATCCCTTTGCTCTTTGACAACATTTTTACAAAGTACAATTTACAAATTGAGAAAGCACCAAGTTAAAATAGACCTGGCTCAATTTAAGTAGAAAACTTATTTTAAAAAAAAAACTATCACAGTTTAGAGACATAGCCAAAACTCTTAATAACTTTAAGACATTATGTTTAGGTTTTGTGGCCTAAATACTTACTTCCCTAAGGAGACATAGCTGTGTGAAAGTAATTGTTTCCAATTCCTGATCCTATTCGTTCCCCTAACATTACCACCATTCCTTCTCAACCAGTCCTTTCCACCTAGGCTTACTATACATAGAGACTAGTTCTAATATATGCGGAAGAGAGAAGCAATTCTGAATAAAAGCAAAAGATGTGCTAGAACAAGAAAGAGCATTAGTAACTTATTTCTTAATAAGTTAATTCTAATCTCAGTGAAAAGACAGATCTTTAAATGGAGGTATTCAGTCCTAGGATGTATGCCCATGGAGTTGAGGCTACAGGAACTAAATGAGAGTGGGAGTGACAGCATAGGTGTAAGGGGGCCAGTGGCCTAGGGTACACAGTACTATAAATGCTTTGATGGTGGGAGGGGTGCAATGGTTTACATCTGAGAAGCAATGAGCTTGTTCTCCTAAGTCATATACACTGTTGTAAATCAATGTTACCTCAATAAAGAAATTTTCTTACCTTTTGAAAACTTAACTATGCTACCAATTAGTTCTACTAACAAAGGCTCAAGTTCAACACTTTTTAAGTGCATTTAATATATATTTACTCTGCAAAAGGTAAGAAAATAATTATTCTTTTGAAAACTACGCTACTCAAATTTGAATTCACAAAACTATCTACTTAAGAGTAGATTTACTTACCCCAGCAAGACATTTTTCCAGTGTATCCAATATAATCAACTGAGAGAGATATAAATTTTTTTCAGCAGCTTCTCCAAATATTCTCTAAAATAAAAGATATCCAGGAAACTGAAAGTTACTATGTTCCACTCTTAGAACAGAAAAGTCAAAAGTCTTCCATTTTATGTTTCAGGTTATACTATACTTAAATATATTACTTCTGATTTTATTCTACCGCTCACACAAAAGAAATTCTCAGGAAAACAAAACGCTGATATTTTTTAGAGTTGGCCATTAGCATTGTAACAGTAAGAGAAGATACTTTGGTTTATACTTCAAAAGTATGTAGGTTTCAGGTTTTTAATAAGTCTGAACTCACAGCAATAATATAAAATACTATAACACCAAAGTCACCAATATTTTTTTTTGAAAAGGGGTTCTAAATACTAAAATATTTTTAATCTGAGAATATAGCCACATGTTTAGATAAGCAAAATCCTATCACTATGTCTGACACACAAAATTGTAAATTTCCATAAGTTACTTATTTATGACTGGCCCTGCTTTCTTTTCCCCCAGAAAACCTTGATTTTCTCCCATAAAGAGAAAATTTCTCTATAAGGCAAAATGACAGTCTGCAGTTGCAGTTTCTCAGTTTTATAAGTCTATGGTATTTCCTAATCAACCTTTTTAAAAAAAGTAAACATACCAAAGATGATGTGACTATGAAAATAAGACTTGAGTTCCACAATCTACAATCAGAATTCAGTGTCACAGTTCAATACAAACAATATAAATTAGAACTGTAAGTACTAAAGACAAGCAGAAATGTTTCAAGTTAATCAAGAACTATCCAGATTCGTTGTTTTGAACTGAGCACAAAGTACATTTTAGATAGACGTTGATAGAAAGGGAAGAATCACCTGAGGAAGGAGAAATTACACATTCAAAGATACAGAATTAGAATTACTTGAAGTTTTGGGAATATGGATGGATTTTATAAAACCAAAGGAAATAAAGCAATTATGGGCTTTTGTCAGTAGAAATTACTTAATGCAACTGGTATTTGAGGGAAACTATTTCAACAATGGGTTCTCTAGGTATTACAGAACCCAACACAGGCTACAGGAAGAAGGAACAAACATGTTTGTAAAATAATTTCTTAATGTAAGACTACAAGTCATATCTTATCTATTATCTACTTTAGGACTGGGATGATCTTATATGTAAATATTCAAACAAGAAGTTAAGGGAAAGCATTAGTAGATTATAATGGTAAATTCATAAAAAATCAAAATCTGTATTAAATCCAAAGTTCAGAAAAATACTGGAAAGAGAGGCAGGGTTACAAATGAGAAAAAAGCATTTAAGGGAAAGAAACAATAAAACTGTTAAAAGGTTACCTGTGTTCATCTACAAAGTAAGATGAATCTCTATTTAAATCTGGAGTCCAAAGAAGATGACTTCCCATATTTTAAAATATGATGCTCCAAATTTTAATTTATTTTTTACTTTTACTTTTTATTTCTTTTTTTTAATTTATATATAAATTTCACATCATTGTAATCCCAGGGATTTACCCCCCCCCACCCTCCATGCTCCAAATTTTTAAATCAAAACCAAAACAGTGAAAATTCTCCCACAAAACAGTATGCCAAATACTTACCATATTGTTAACATTCTTTAAGATAGTGGTGAGGCCGCTTATTACCAAAGAAAACTTATATTTGGAAATATTGATAAGACATTCCTTGTTGTGTTCAGTACTGACTTTGGTATGTGTATTCTGCTGTCCTGTTTTTATTGGAAGCTGAGGGGGGAAAAATTAGTTAGAGCTTACACTTGAAAATGACTAAAAAGAACTCCTATTTCTCATTGAAAATCATGAGACTTTAGGAATTTTATCAACCAAATAACCTAAATTTGTATCTCGGGCTCCAATTTTCAATATATAATAGCACTTAAAGCAAATCTAAAATCTTCTGAAATACTGGAGTTTTGCAGTTTTCCTTCTGAAAGTCAGTCATTTTTAGTTACAAAATTGAATCCTTAATTCAGTACTATATAAAAATGATGATTCACAGAAAGAGTTGTTTTTTTTTTTTTGTAGTTAAAAATTATTTCAGAGACTATTTGCAAAAAAATAAAAAAGGCATACAAGTCTTTCCTTTTACACACAGAACTCATGCATTAGACCAGGAAAATCTATGCCCAGACTTCTGGTAAATAATGACAAGTAACCAAACTGTTCAGAAATGAGAACAAAAAGTTCTAGCTTGAAAACTCTTAGATGGCTTAAGGTTTATCAAGCTAAGAGAACCACCCTCAGCTACAAAGTTGACGGAATAACAACAAACATAAAACTCTCAGGAAAAAAAAATATTCTTTAAAGGCCAACACTTAACATTCATCTAAGAATGAGTTAAGCTGCATTGCCAAGTTGATCTCTACTCTGTTCAATAGTTGCATTTGGCACTGAAAGCTTAGAGAACTAATTTACTGTATAACAGAGTGTGCAAATGCTAATGGGGAATATGGTGAGGTTCTTCTGTGAAACAACGAATCAACCAGAGTCTAACTTTCTTAACTTTCAAAATGATGCAACTAAAGGTAGAAAAAGATCAAGTGTCATGCCCAGGTTTACTTCGCTAGGTACTAATAGTGAAGTACTTGATAGCAAAGAAACAATAAGCAAGGGGAAGCATCTTTAGATTTTAGAAAAAGGGAGGAACAGAATTTACAGAATTACATGTTAATTATAAAAATTACAGTGCAAAACTATTTGAAAGACCAAAAAAGGACAAGAAAATATATTTTTATTTCATGAAAACAATAGAAGAGTGAGTCGTAGTACCATGAAGACAGAAGACTATTTGGTCATCATTTCCTTCCCAGCAATTCAAAAAACCTATTTCACCAAAAAATGAGCAACAGACAAGACTGTACTAAAACCATGCAGTTATTATGAGAAAAAAAGAGAATGAAACAGAATAACATTACAACAGAAAATAAAAGCATGTTTGTTGAAGGTTATTAACTAATTCCCATATTGCTCATAGAAGAAAGCAAACGGATAATAAATCTTCTCCCTGAAAAAAAATCACAAATGCGCATTTCAGTAGAGGTCCAAGTCCACCACCAGATACCTAGGTGAAGACATATAGGGGGCTAGAGACATCAAGAGATCCTTCTCAAGCTTCAAGTCCTATTTCAGTGACTAGACTTGGCTTCTCAAATTTTCTTGGAAGCTTGAACTTGTCTGCCCACTGCCACTGATTTAAGGGATATGGTTAGTGACTCTTTATTTGATCCTCCAACATCACCTTCTGTTCCTTCACTCTTGCCAGGCCTCTCAATTGTATACTATGTAATTTTTACAATAAATCCACTATTCCCTTATACAATCTTCTTCCCTGATTGAACCCAACACATAAACCTTTAAGTATATGAAATACCTAAATATATGTGAAGAGCAAACAGGTCACACAATGAAAGATTACCTAAATACTTGTTTGTACAAGCAGAAAACAGTCTGATAAAAATAATCCCAAATTCATCCCATTATGAAAATCTCCAGGATATGTCTTTAAGTTTAAAATAAAAACAAGGTGTAACAAAGTATACATAGGAGGTTGCCATTCATCTAAAAAGGGGAGGATAAAACAGATATATATCAGAGATTAAAAAAACTAAGCAACAAAAGAAGCTCAAGCTTTATGGTATGAAAAGAAAGAAAGTGGAGGGCCAAGGATAGGATCTAGCTTTTGTTAGAACTGTGTAATTTATGCATCTTATAAAGAAAATTAAGAAAATCTAGAATTCAGAGATAAGCAAATAAACTGAGATTTTTATACAGTTTTAATTGCATAATCACAAAGAGATAAACTAATCTCAGATTTTAAATGATATTAAGTTGATTGTATATTCCCAGTGGACTATCCCCTTCAGGACAAAACAATGAAGATAAATCTTTGATCCTATACATAATGCGGGATCAAGTTTTTTCCAGGTTCTGGGGTTCCTATATGATTCTGGGCTTTGTAGTTCCTCAGTTCTTGACCACTACTATCAAAGAATTGATTGAGAGTTCAACTTCAAAAATATAAAAATTGATTTAAAGTTTTTATATTGCCCTAAATAAGATCAACTTTGACTAAAATGTTTCTTAATACTCCTTACTTGTTTCTACATATATTGTTAAAATATTAACTAAGAATAAATAGTTACTTTAAAAAAAAAAAAAAGAAAGCGCATGGATCCACAGCAAGGTGGTGTGGAAGCTAGCTGGAAAGCTGGTACCTGGGAAAGCCAGGGATTTGGAAATCTGAGTTTGCATCAGCATTTGTTGAAAATGTTTGAAAAGCCTTGGAGAAGCCACAGCTCAGAATGCTGGAGAGAGAAAAAGCAAAGAGAAAATGGAAAAGAAAAGACTGAATTTTGCAAGGTGCCTTGGATATATGTTTGGGACCTTTGGACTAAACAGCACTTGGGGTAAAATAACTGGCACTTGGGGCATTGGGGACTTTTCATTTTCCTGGTTAACTTTCCTTGTAAATAAAACCTAGTTATTTAAATTGCATTTGATTGGCAACTGCTAGGCGTGGGTAATGCAAATCTGGTAAGAAGTTGGGCAGCGGAAGCCTTTCTGTAGCTTATTAGTAGTGATACAGTTAAAAATTGTATGAGCACCAAAATACCCTGGTGGGTGGAGTCTGAAAGACCCACAAGAGAAAATGGAAGTGGGGGGGGGGGGGAATAACAGGGAGGAGATAGAAGAAAAAGAGAGAAGAATGAAGGACTAAGAGAACAGGCCCACATGGCCTGGCCAGGGGAAGCTCCCTGGAAGAGCGGGCAGCTGGTGGCAAGGAGTCATGGTGGGAGAGCTGGCCAGCAGAAAAGGAGTCGGATGCCAGAATGTCAGGCCAGGGATGACCAGGGGCTGCTGAGGGCAGGCCTTGTGGATGTGGCCAGACACCATCGAAGGCAGGTTTGGTAAAGAAAGCATGTGGAGCCACAGCAAGGTGGCAGATTTGGAAAGCTGATTTAGGATCAGCAGTTTGTAGAAGTTTGAAGAAGTGGAACAGCTCAGAACACTGGACAAGAAGCAAAGAGAAGATGCTGAAGAAGAACTGGACTTTGCAGATGCCTGCAGTTTTGGAGCGGCACCATTTTGGACATGAGTTTGGAACTTTTGAACTAAACAGTACTTGGAGTGAAATAACTGGCCACTTGTGGCATTAAAGACTTTGCTTTCCTGATTAATTTCCCTTGTTAATAAAACCCTGTTGTTTAAATAGCTTTGTAACTTTGGCACCTGCTGTGTGCATGGGTGATGCAGATCTGGTAAGAAAGCCGGGTGGCAGAAGCCGCATTTTAAAAGGTGCTGATTGTGCAGAGGACCCTCAAACTAATGAAAATGGAGCTACCATTTGATCCAGCAATCGTTCTTCTGGGAATCTACCCAAAGGAGAACTCAATGCTTATCCAAAGGGACACCTGTGCTCAGATGTTTACTGCAGCACTATTTATAATTGCAAGGGCATGGAAACAACCCAAATGTCCCAAGACAGATGAATGGGTGAAGAAGATGTGGTATATATGCACAATGGAATATTACTCATCAATAAAAAACGACAAATTTGATGAATTTATGATAACATGGATTGTACCTAGAAGAAATCATATTAGCAGAAATAAGCCAGAAAGTAAAAGACAGAAACCAAATGGTTTCACTAATATATGGGATATAGGAAAAACAAGCAAAAGCCCAGGAGGAAAAGGCCAAATAAGCTAACCACCAAACTAAAGAACACAATTGGGGGAGCAGGGGAGATTGGAGGGAGTGGACAGGGAGGGAAGGTGGTGGGTAATCCCTGGGGAATATAAAGATGTGAAACATATATATAAACAAATTAATTAATTAATTATTAAAGATAATTAAAAGGTGCTGCTTTTTTCCTGTAGCTTGTTGTTTGGTGGCCTTCTGCCCATTGTGACATGATTTCAGTTGGAGGCTTTTGCCCCTTTTACACCTGATTATCAATATGACCAATTCTCAGTTACAAGCCCTGGAGAGTTACATCCTACATAAACAGAGGGAAACCACAGCAACTGGAACTCATCACTACCAGCAGGAGTGAAAATCATTCACTACTTTGGAAAACTGGTAAAATGGAACATACACATCTTCAGCAATTTCACTATATATATACTCAACAGAAAGATGTACATATGGTCACCAAAAGATATAACAATAACATTTATATTTTTCATTATCTTCCAAACATAATGGGATGAAGGGGCAAAATGAGGCAGAAAACAATAGAAAGAACAGTCACCAACAAACATGGATACAAGCCAAAGACGCTCAGAATGGCCAATGAAGATATTATTAAAAAAAAAAAGAAAAAAAAAAAGATCAAAGAGACTAAAGGGCTAAACATGGACAAACAACAAAAAGAAAGGAGCCAAAGAGACCAGAGGGAGTGTGGTGGGGTGGGGTAATCCTATGGGGAACCAACAATTATGCAATCATGTATTGTAAAAAATCCAAAAATAAAAATATTAAAAAAAAATAGTACAAAAAAACTATCACTGATATATACAAAGAAAAACTATACAATGAGGATAAGTGATAGTTGTAAGTTTATTTCACAAATAAAATACTAAGATAAACTGCAACAAAAGATCATTTAATGTATGATTATGCTACAGAAATCTCAAAAATATACTATGTTCAAGTCAGGACAGTAGAGACATTTGGAAAAAGCCAGCAATGACTATAAGAAAACACAAAGAAGGAAAGACTTCTAGGATTGCCAACATTTTTTTTTTTTGAGTAAGTTTTGTTTACATTTGCCTTTTGGGTGTTCCTTCTCCCTCCCCCATCACTTCTTACCCCCCATCTCTCCATCTCTTCTTTCATTGCCTTTTATTATTTAATTTTTAGTCCCTTGGGTTCTCCCTCTTCTTTCCTGTAGCAATGTCCTTTTGTCCAGTGAGTTATTTTTATCTTGACTATAACTGGTTGCATGGGTATTTGAGAACATTTATTAAGCTTTCTGTCTTCTTCTACATGTATAAGTCAACAGAAAACTTGCTTAATGTATTTAAATTCACAAATTTATAATCAAATCTTGAACAAAGTTTTATAAAATTATTCTACCTGAGAAGAATGAGACAATTTTTTTCTTTTACTTTAATGACTTATTCTTATTTTCAATTGGTTTATTTATATTGCTTTCCCAATTGGGGGATAATAAACATTTTAACATATTTCATGCTATCTTATATAAATCTATGTATATTGTGGCAGAAATGTAAAGAGTAGACACTACATGAAGAAAAATAATCACCATTTAATTATGATCTGTGTTAACAAACTGGTTACTTATGATAAAAGCTTTCAACAAATAAGAGAATTCAGCAAGAGAAGGCCTAACATTAAGCAAAGCACTCAGAACAATGGATAATGTGTTTCTGGTTGCACTCAGAAAATTCTTCAAAAGGTCACAGGCTAAAATCTTTGCCTAAGTGTACATTTTGATCAGTTTCTAAAAGGGCCCTCAGATCATAACGGGGGTGGAGATGACATTAAAATTCACTTAGCATAAATTTTCATCTAAATGAGAGGGAAAGCAAAAATCACTCAGGGGGTAAGGGAGAGAAGCACCTAGATGAAATCATATAGAAAAATAAGAGCTTATCAGTTCTAGTTATCAAACATACAAATATAACAGACATAAAGCAATAAACTAACAAAAAAGTGTATCAGGCAGTTATTTATACTTGGGTATATT
Organism: Uropsilus gracilis; assembly: GCA_004024945.1. Lineage (NCBI taxonomy): Eukaryota > Metazoa > Chordata > Mammalia > Eulipotyphla > Talpidae > Uropsilus > Uropsilus gracilis. Next base: position 7,385 of record PVHY01003650.1, on the reverse strand, counting down.
AACACTAATATTAATGTTTTATTATTACTAATATTCCTTACAGGCCCCTACTTTCTTAACATTATTAACACTTGTCCCAACATGGAGTCTACATCATTTGTGACTTTACATACAATGAACTTAAATTTTTTAAGTTTTACATTAATTTTAGCAATGTGATTTTTAAGATGTAATTAGAACATCAAATCTATGATTACAAAGGCATTATTTCTTTGACAAGGCTAAACCAAACATGTAAGTCAATTAAAAACTGTTTTATTATTAAGTAAATGATACAGGATGGATATGGTCATACTAAAAATACATGAATGACTATAGTTAGGGAAACAAAAGTTAAAGGAAGTCTGAAAATTTATATTGAGCTCATAGAACAGATATTGTATGTGTGCGCACACATAGTACAGATACTATAAAGACATCTGGGAGAACAGAAACTAGCATGAAAGCAAATAAGTTTTGCCAGGTTTAATTCCAGTAGCATCTTCCCCTAAACATCTCATTCCTGACTTCTTCCCCTCCTACTACTGTGAACTTAGAATCTACCCAAATTTATCCATACACAGAAGCCCCAATGTACAAATAAAGAACGTATTTATATCAGCAGTTTCAGTCACTAACTAATGAAGTTCCAAAAGCAGATTTTCAAATGCCCTTTTCAGACTCTCCAGACTCGGACTATCAATGCAGAGAAACATTTGTCTTTATCAAACATAAACTTAAATGATACTATTCACATGAATGATACTGGCATTCCCTTTTCCCTCTTCTTAGAATTATACTGCACTACAAAAACCATTAGGAGAGTAGGATCAAGTTATGCATCTGTATGTGTCTGGGAAAAGTGGGAGTAAAAGTATGTATGAGACAGAGTAGGATGCGGAGAAAATCCACAAATGATGTAGAGGAGGAATTGAATCATGAGCAGGGTGAGTTAGGAGATCACAGCAAAGTACATCAAAGCAAGAGGGGGTAAGAAGAGGTTCCCACGGAGAGGCTCACCAGGAATACAAATAGGGTATTTATATTTGGAGAGCAAGCTACAAAGGTTATCAGAATCAAAATGAGACAGGAGGGTTGTCCATCAAGAGGACAGTCCAGCAAGTCAATGCTTGAGCAGGGTAAAGAAAGGAGGCAGTAGGGACCTGTAAGGAATATTAATAATGATAGACCATACTATTATCAGCTGAATAAGAGCAAATTATTAGGCCATGCTTAATGAGAAATGGGGAAAGATTAATGTCCAAGCATCCCCATAAAAGATGCATGTTTACAAGAAAGGATTAACTAAAATGAAACAGCTCAGTTCACCAAGTTATCAAAGTGTGATGCCTATATAATAAGATGAGCTAAACTGTGCCACCTGATAAGGTACAATGAAAACACAGCATTGCTTCTAAAATAATCTTATCAAAAATGTTACACATAACTAAGTGTATTTATTACAAGGAAATGTTACATACACCCAAACTAAGAAAATCTATAAAGTAAGCAGACTATATATGTCTTCAAAAGGACCAAGGTTATTATTAAAGTCCAGGAAATACTGTTCTGGAAGGATAGGGAGAAAAGAAAAATAAATGACAACGTGTAATTTTGAACTTAATCCCTTTAATCTAAAGAACATAATTGGAATGACTGGTAAAATTATGCATTGGGCCTGAGAATGTAGATGGTAATAATAATGTATCTACTGATTTTGATAGACATTAATTTTCTGACTTTGATAGATGTATTGTGGATACTGTAGTAGCATGCTTTAATTTGAAGGAGACAATGAAATAAACAAGGGTGACAGAGCGCTATATCAGCAATACATTGAAACAGATCTGCAGAAAAATACTTTGTGCTTTTCTTGTTCTGCAAAAGCATCATGCCTGCTTCAAGATAAATAAAAATAAAGGGATTCTAAAATTCTGGCTAAGTTCTAACTCAGTATAAGTTAAACAGGTCTAGAGGGACAGACTAACAAGGAAAGCTAAACTAACAAGGAAAGCTAACACTATCATAGCATTCTATAAGGAAAAAGTAACTAATAGGTCAGCATATTATATAATTACATTTGAGGATTATACTCCTCTTATAATAAAACAGCTTTCCAAAATCTAATGCTCAAACTCAGGATTCAAGAAAGAATATCTCTGAAAGCTTTCAGGCAATTTTGTTCCTAAGAAACATCCCCTAAACATAGAGAAGACCACATTCTCTCTCTCTCTCTCTCTCTCTCTCTAGAAATACTAAAATCCAGTGGTGATTTTTTTTTCATACAACATGTAACTGATGACAACCATGCCAACAAATAAAATTTTTATTTACTTTCTTCATTCTCCTTAAAGACTTCAAAAAAATCACTGGTGATATCCTAAGAAACAACTTTATACATATTACTATAGAAACTAAGATTCATAATATAACAGGAGTCACAATCTATAACCACCTAACCAATTTTCTGGAGAACTCACAAGCTGAAGTGCTCTCTCATAAAAACATTAAGTTATTCTTTTCACAAAAGGACAATAAAAGTTAAAACTAGCAAGCTGATAAGAGAACAGAGTCAATCAGTATGGGAACAGGAGGGAGGGCAGGTAAAGTTAGGGGAGGGATGAGCACAAGGGAACAAGGTGATAGTTCATGGGAGATGTGGTGGTGGGAGAACTACGGGGTATAACCATGATGCAAGAAAAAGTACAACATATAATTTTTAAAAGGGGGCAAATGGAAAAAATATTATGTTCAAATAAATCTGAGAAAAAAACATGCAGGGGGAAAGTATAAAGAATAAAGTTAGCAAAGAGGGAAACAGGCTCAGAAACGTAGGCATACTCAATCTACAACAAAAACTATATAAAATTTACCATACAAAACAACATACAATTTACTTAAGCACTGGAGTTTAATCTTTGTTTCTAGATATCTGAAACAGTGGGCTGAAAAAGCTGACCCCACTACTTCAGGGTGAGTGAGGCTGTTTCAGGAGCGAGTTCCTTATATTCCCATCTTCCTCACTCGTGGACCATTTCTATGCATTAGAATGTGACAGAAATAGTGCCAGGCAGGCAGGAGAGCAGCAGCTTCTCCCCAGCATAGAAATTGTACTGATAACTTTTTTTTCCTTAATTCATTTAGTTTTTTATTATGTGTTTCACATCTTTGTATTTCCTGGGGACCACCCACCACTTTCCCTCCCTGACCACTCCCTCCCATCTCCCATCCCTCCTAATCACCCACATACTCATCCCTTTTATGGAATTTTCATGTACATGTCTATGGCCTAAATTACCAAGCGGAATAAACTTTATAATAATAATAAAAAAAAAATGATGGCTCTCTTTCAAGATTAGGTTATCAAAGACAGAAGTTTTCATCTTGGACAGGCCTGTTACCTCTCCCAGGTCACTTGTACTTAGCCCAACAAGCATGCCATGAGAACACCCTACTGGCCTATTGTGAGGGCCACATGGCAAGGAACTAAGGTTTCCTGCCAACATGTGAATTTAGCACATCCTTCCCTCAGTCAAGATTTCAGATGCCTGCAAATTTAGTCAATAGCTTAACTATAAGCTAAAGAAACCCTGAATCACAGACTAAGCTCATATTTTTGACACACACAGAAACTGAAATAATGTCTACTGTTTCAAACTTCTAGATTTTGAAATAATTTGTTTTGCAGCAACAGATAACTAGTGTATTGTAAGTCAAAGTACTGGAGGATTAAAGAGCACTAATCATAGACCTCAAAGAGAGAAAAATAAGACTCTAACAGATCCTTGCTGGCTATAAAAGGTTATGCAAAGAAAGATAATATTTAATCAAAGGATAATAATATCTAATCAAAAGGCTACTTATAATTTTGCTGAAGGAACAACACACCAATAAAAGGGACAAAGTATTTCTTATATCTGAAATCACATAATGCTCCCAGTCTCTAGTTTATCCAACATTTCTGATACCCATTATCAGATGTATTTTTAATAAGATCAGCACATTTTTTCTTCATTGAGATAACATTAGTTTACATCACCCTATATGAGAATATTCACACTGCTCTATTGATGGGCATTTAGGATGTTTCTGTAACTTAGCTATTATAAAAAGTTGCAACAAACAAAGGAGTGCATATGTTCCTTCAAATTAGTGATTCTGTATTCTTCAGGCAGATACCTAGGAGTGGAAATGCTAGATTATATGTTACCTATTTTTAATATTTTGGGGAACCTCCAAAATCTAGCCATAGGGCTAGATCAGTATACATTCCCACCAACGCTGTGTGAAAGTATCTTTTTCTCTATACCCTTGTTCTCCATACTCCAACATTTCTTGTTTCTGGTTTTTTAGGTTTTTTTTTAATAACGGACATTCTCCGTGTAGCAAGGTGGTATCTCATTATGATTCTGAGTCTCATTTCCCTGATAAGTGATGCTGAACATTTTTTCATGTGCCTGCTGGCCACGTGCAGAAGACAGAGCACATTTTATGTGCCAGGCAGGCTGGAGATAGAACTGAAGAACCTAAGCATGATCTCTACCCTAGCAACATTTCTCAAATGCCAAAACATTTATTTCATAAGGGATTTATTAAATGATAAATGACTGTATAGATTATACTGCTGATGAAAACTTGTCTCTATAAATATTAGAGGCCTTCTATGTGATTACACACTATAGTAATATCCCCATATATAATTTAAAACTAACATTTATTGAGCACAAGTACCAGGCACTAAAACATTCTATGCCTCAATTAATCTTACATTTATCATTTTCCCAATTAATTACTTACTCTCATTTGTTGCCACACTTCTTTCATTCTCCCACCACTTTCTTTTTTTTTAGAGACTAGGTCTCACTGTGTTGCCTGGGGTAGTCCGGAACCTGTAGACTCAAGTGGTCCCTAGCCTCAGACTCCCAAGGCTGGGATTAAAGGAACATGCCTGGCTCATTCTCCCACCACTTTCTTGACTCATCATTTCAGAGCTGACCTTCTTGAATTCCAAAGCAGGTCTTCCAGACATGATCTGTGAGCCTTACTGGTGTCTGTCATAAAGTTCTTAAAAAACCATAACATCGTATTATATATTATTTAATAATTATTGTTCATGCAAGATTGTAAGTTTCATGGGAGTAAGAAAGGTATCTTTCTTGCAACTTGTTTTATCCCCTTGGATTAGGAGTTTGTATAGGTAATAAATGATTCCGAAAATCAAAGAATATGTTTTATAGAACGTGTTTGACAGAATCAAAGAATCTGTTATAGTGATTCACCAATAACAATTTCTTTATTTTGCTAGTCTATCATCTATTCCACACAGGTGATTTCAGAGAAAAAGGAATCAACCACTTACTTCATCTGTATTTTACAAACTATGTTTTTGGTTTTTTTTTTTTTTGAGACTAGGTCTTGCTATTTTTGCCCGTGAGACCGCAGGCTCTCGTTGCCCGGGGTACCACAGACTCAAGCAATCCCCAGCCTCAGCTTCCCAGGTAGCTGGGACTATAGGCGCACGCCACCACGCCAGCTATTTTTTTGGAACTAGGTCTCGCTACGGACCCCAGGCAGGACTCGAACCGTGATCCCTAAGCCCCGGCCGCTTCATAGGCTGAAGCTTACAGGCATGAGCCACCGTGCCCTGCCCTGTATTTTACAAACTTTAACTGTAAAATAATATTTCCACAGTAATTCTAATACTTCCCTATAGACTGAAAATCTCCCATACCATAAACCACCAGCCTCTTCCCTCCACCTAGTTTTAATAGTCCTAAGACTAGATATAGATAGGTAGATAGATACTGAGAGACAAAGAGCTTCTCATTAAAGCAACTGGGCAGTATTTTCCTTAAGAAACTGAATGTTCAAAGAGAAGAGTTATATTTGGTAGGTTTCTAGTAATAAAGCTGTTTTACCATGAACTCACCCTGTTACAGAAAAGTCCACATGTATGAATTTCCAATTATCTAACATTTGAGAGGAAATATTCAAAATAAAGACAGCCTGGAATCACAAGGCATAAGTAATATCTGTTACATGTATAAGGTAAAAGGAATGGCTGTTAATATGGAAGAAAAAGAATTGAGTAAGCACAAAGCAATTCTGATTTAAAAAAAAGATAATGTAAGAATTGGGCCGGGCATGGTGGCACATGCCTGTAAGTGGCAGCCTGGGAAGCCACGGCTGGGGCCAGGGATCACAGTTCGAGTCCCGGCAAGGGCACGTAGCAAGACCTAGTTCCAAAAATATATAGCTGGGTGTGGTGGCGCGCACCTGTAATCCCAGCTACCTGGGAAGCTGAGGCTGGGGATCATTTGAGTCCATGGTACCCCAAGCAATGTGAGCCTGTGGTTTCCTGGGCAAAATAGCAAGACCTAGTCTTTAAAAAGAAAAAAAAAAATCTAGGTGAAATACTAGAAGACAATGGAGAAATAGTTTCAAAATTCTAATGAAAATTTATTTTCATTCTAAAAACAGACAATCTGTCAAATAATTTAAAAGTTAGAATAAAGACATTTTCAAATATGAAAATTGTCAAAAATGTTTTCTTTACCTTTTTATTTAGCAAGCTAGTGGAGGATGAGCTCCAAACAATAGGACCCACAAAACCAGGAAATCAACATGAGAAAAGCAATGGGAATTTCCCAAATGACAATGAAGGAAGAACCAAAACTGACAGATGCACACATAGCCCAAAAGGCAGCCAACCCTAACAGGGGAAAGAGAGGAAATCGTCAGTGAAAACAGTCTCAATGAATAGATGAACAGGCTTGATGCTGTATGAAAAAGTGCTGAGAGCACATTAATGATACAAAGAATTAACATTAGGTATATCAAAAACAAAGCAGATGAAAAAAATGAGGCAGTTACTAACTTTAGGAGGCAGAAAAAGTTGCACAAATATATATGTATATGTATATATATATATATATATATATATATATATATATATATATATATATATATATATATATATATATATAAAAGCACAAGAGCCAGGCATAGTGGCTCGTGCCTGTAAGCTTCAGCCTATGAAGCGGCCAGGGCTAGGGATTGCGGTTCAAGCCCCGCCTGGGGCCCGTAGCAAGACCTAGTTCCAAAAAAATAGCTGGGCGTGGTGGTACGCACCTGTACTCCCAGCTACCTGGGCAGCTGAAGCTGGGGACTGCTTAAGTTTGTGGTACCCCAGGCAACATGAGCCTGAGGTTCCACGGGCAAAAATAGCGAGACCTAGTCTCAAAAAAAAAAAAAAAAAAAAAAAAAAAAAAAAAAAAAAAAAAAAAAAAAAAAAAAAAAAAAAAAAAAAAAAAAAAAAAAAAAAAAAAAAAAAAAAAAAAAAAAAAAAAAAAAAAAAAAAAAAAAAAAAAAAAAAAAAAAAAAAAAAAAAAAAAAAAAAAAAAAAA